>CM075777.1:16727944-16990444 GCA_037974665.1 Ehretia macrophylla
TGAAAAATTCTTTAAAAAGTACAGTCCTTTACCACGTTTTAAAATATTCAAAGTGTTGAAATGATGGGCTCGAAGTGAGAGAAATTAAATGTACGAGTGAGTCTGATGTGATAGAAAAATGAACCTAATATGAGAAATAATAAAAATTATAAGTAAATCTGAACATTTTAAATATTAATAAGTCAATTTTTTATCCTCATAAAATCCTACTAATAGGCCCATCCAGTTGATGCATCCACAATAATCCCTGTAGCTGCACACACGCCATCAAACATATATACCTTTCCTATATCTGCTCTTTTTCCTATAAATTTTCAGTTAAAATACACTAAAAAGAATTCTTGATGTCTCAATTAGTAAAGGAAAAATTAGTCGCAGCTGGTACCGCCATGGCGCAGACAGCCCACGTCCTCCTGGTAACATTTCCTGCGCAGAGCCACATCAATCCAGCCCTCCAACTTGCTAAGCGGCTCATCTCAATGGGCATAGAAGTGACTTTCGCCACAACTGTTTATGTCCATCGTCGCATGTCGAAACCCACAGGCATGCTTAAGGGCTTAAACTTTGCAGCCTTCTCGGATGGATATGATGACGGGTACAAACACGGGGTCACTGATGCCAATCTTTACCTGAAAGAGCTGAAGAATCGTGGGACAAAAACGTTGGGAGACTTCATCCTCAGCAGCGCTGACCAAGGCCTCCCCATAACGTGCCTGGTGTACACTCTTATGCTTCCTTGGGTTGCAGATTTGGCTCGTGAATTTCACATCCCATCTGCTCTTCTTTGGATTCAACCAGCTACAGTTTTGGATATTTATTACTATTACTTCAATGGCTATGAGGATGAAATTACTAAAAATAGCAGTGACCCCAATTGGTCAATTCAGCTACCTGGGCTTCCATCGTTCTCAGGCCGTGATCTACCCTCCTTTATGCTTCCTTCAAGCTCAGATGCACATAGTTTTGGGTTGCCATCATTTAGAGAGCAGCTAGATAAACTTGATGACCAAGAGAACCCCAAAATACTTGTCAACACATTTGATGCACTTGAGCCTGGGGCTTTCAAGTCCATTGAGAAATACAACTTTATTGGTGTTGGACCCTTGATTCCATCAGCTTTCTTGGATGGAAAAGATCCTACAGATACTTCATCTGGTGGTGAGCTTTTCGAAAAATCGAAAGATTACATGGAATGGTTAAACTCAAAGCCTGAGACATCAGTTGTTTATGTATCATTTGGGAGTATGTTGAATCTACCAAAAAGTCAAATGGAGGAGATCGCGAGAGGGTTGCTAGAGACAGGAAGGCCATTTTTGTGGGTGATAAGAGCTGACAAAAATGGAGAAGAGCAAAAGGAAGAAGAGAAATTAAGCTGCATGGAAGATTTGGAGCAACAAGGCATTATAGTGCCATGGTGTTCACAACTTGAGGTTCTAACACATCCTTCTTTGGGATGCTTTGTCACACATTGTGGATGGAATTCTACATTGGAAAGCTTGGCTTGTGGTGTACCAGTTGTGGCTTTTCCTCAATGGATAGATCAAGGAACAAATGCTAAGCTGATACAAGATGTGTGGAGGACAGGAATAAGGGTAACAGCAAAGGAAGATGGTTCAGCTGAGAGTGATGAGATCAAGAGGTGGATAGAGATGGTTATGGAAGGAGGAGAGATAGGGCAAACAATGAGAGGAAATGCTAAGAAATGGAAAGATTTGGCAAGGGAGTCTATGCAGGAAGGTGGTTCTTCATATGAGAATTTGAAATCATTCGTTGAAGAAGTTTGAAAAAGTTTCGACCTAGTAGGAGGGCAAATTTAGTTGAGGTTCCAAGTTTGTTTTTTGTTTTTTTTTTTTCATTTTTAATCCCACCCCCACATAGTTTTTCAAATGTTAGGAAGCATCGAAATCTCTTAATTAAGTTTTAAGTTTTTACTAGGGAAAAAAGCAGCAGTAGTCCCTATTGTTTACTCAAAAATTAATTTAATCTCTATTGTTTTAAAATGTTTAAAAAGATCCCTAATATTTGTAAACATGCTGACTGTGGTCCCTACTGTTAAAATTTTAGTTAGTTTTAACATATGTGAATAGTATTTTAAGGGTAAATTTGAAAAATCACAAAAAACACAAAATCTCACACAAAAATACCAAAAAACACACACTAATACACCTACAAACACACGCACTCACCAAAAAACACACACTAACACACTTACAAACACACATACTTACAGAAATACCAAAAAATACACATTAACACCAAAAAACACATACTAATACACATCTATAAACACACACTAATACACACCCCCAAACACAAACTCATATAAAAACATAAAAAATTGTTCGCCCAGGGGGACTGTTCTCGGTGGGGGGGGGGGGGGGGGGGGGGGGGAAGGCGCTGTTCACGCGCATCATAAGGGAAAATGTTTATAAAAAGTTGATAACGATTTTAGCTGTATGACATGGACCATTGATTTTTTAATGTGTTTTTATGAAGGATTAAAGCAGAAGATGCCAAATAGTGGCATGTACAGTGAGCTTTTAATAAAGTGATGCTGATCAAGCGCAGTCAACTTGCTCAAATTGAATATTATCAATTTAAGGATGATGATGGAAGGAAAAGAATAAGCAACCCAAAAAATTCTGGAATTTTCTTACAGTGCAGTCAGCTTATTCAGGTACAACTCAGCCTGAGCAGGAGGGGGGAGGGGGAGGGGGCAGGGCGGGGGGGGGGGGGAGGCGCTGTTCACGCGCAAGGGGGGGGGGGTGGGTGGTGGTGGTGCTTGGTGGTGCTTGTGGTGGTGGGTTGAGGGGTTGGAAGAAGAAGAAAGAGATAGGGATATTTTGGGTATTTTATTTTTAAGTAAGGGTAGTTTAGTCATTTTATAAATTTTCTGTTAGATTTTTAACGGTAGGGACCACAATGAGCATGTTTACAAACATTGGGGACCTTTTTGAACATTTTGAAACAATGGGGATTAAATTGATTTTTGAGTAAACAATGGGGACTACTGCTGCTTTTTTCCCTTTTTACTATATACGTAGTCAAATGTTTGTTTTGAAATTTCTTGTGTTCCACATTCTAACAAAACGAACTTTTATAATTTATGAATTCTCGGTCTTGTTAACTTTGTACAGATTGGTATATTGCATGTTGAGTTATGTCATGCATGCTTTTGTAGATAAAAATGCATAATATTTTTCTTATGTTTTTTTAAATTGCATCATAAATTTTGTATTTTTAAAAATTGCGTAACAAATCATGTGTTATAAAAAATATTATACACACGTCCCAAACTAAAGGCAATTAATTCCGTTAGTTAGTTTTGTTAAAAGACGTACGTGTAATTGCCCTCATTTAAATGTTATTCTCCACATGGCTTTACCCATTTTACCATTTGACAAAAAGCATTACCAAAGTTAGAGAGGGAAACTCCCCCATTTTAAAATAGGGATGATAACAATTCAGTTAATCGTGAAAACTAAAAAAACTAAAATCAAAACCGTTTATCATAACATAAATTAGAAATCACAAGGTTTTAAAAATTACTATCCAAAATTGAAACCGACAAATTATAAATAAAAAAAAAATCACGGATAACCGAACCAGAAACCAATAATTTTTTTAAAAAAAATTATATAGAAAATCACTCCAAAAATATTTTGAAAAATACAATTTAAATATTCAAAAAACTTTAAAATAGAATAAATCAAAATAAAAAAATATGTATATGAGTCCCATTAATTGATCTAACGCAAGCATGAAACATTTCATTTAAATCGGATTTGAAATATCTACTTCCTCTTATGATAGATAAATTGATTTGATCTAGCAAATCAGTGTTGTTTGATATAAGTTTGAATAATCATCTGACTCTTAAAAGAGTAATGAGAAATATATTGCAATGATATATAATATCAATTCTTTTGATTCGAGATACAACTTATTTTCTACAAGAATCTGGTGAGATTTGTCCAAAGTTGGAAGTTTCAAATTAAAAACTTTTGGAGATATCAAAAAAATTAGTAAAAATTTGAATGGCAGTGTACAGAAAATAAAATAAAATAAAGAAAAAAAAAACTAAAATTGGGGAAAATGCTATTCAAATTTCATATATTAAGAACAACTGATAAGTCTTATTGAAACTTTTTTAAAACAATAGGGATAAAATTAAATTTTTTGAAAAATAATAAGGACGGAATTGAAAATTTTTAAATAATAGAGACGAAATTGAATCTTTTAAAAAAATAATAAGGACTAAATTGAAATATTTTAAATAATAGAGACTAAATTAAATTTTTTTGTAAATAATAAGAACTAAATGTGAGATTTTTCCAAAACTCACGTTCTTATGTTTTGGCATAACTCTATGACTGATATGTATAAATTTGATCGACATGCATGCCGTTTCTTATTCCTTGGCTATCCTTCTGCTCTGCCACTGGCTCGGTGTTCCAACAGAAGACGCCACCTTCCAATAGGGGGATAATATATTTGAAAGTGATGCAAAAACAAAAACTGGAAGTATATTAGAATATGTCTAAGATTTTTTTTTTTTTAAATTTTGTTTCCCTTCTCTTCTAATTTCACTTTAATCGATTTACATCTCCTCATAATATCAATTTACAAGTAATATTATTATAATACAGATTTACACCACTCATTATCTGATTTAATTGTGATAAGTTAATGATGATAAAAAAAAATATTTTTTTTCTTCATTAAAGTGATCATGTCACTATTAAATTAAATAATTAATGGTATAAATATCTTTAAATTCTCTTATAATATCATAATATTATAAAAATATTTACACGTAGAAGCGGATTGTTTATATCTAATATATTCATGCACACAGAACTTGTCTGGGTTGTTTTTACAATTATGATAGGTTTTGTCTCTCATGATTGGTGTTTTAATACCCCTTTTAACATATTTTTTGCTGGCTTTGCATGTACAATTAATTGTCTCGAGATCTGATTTCGGTTGAACTTCTTGTACTATTTTGTGGTTATAATAAATCCAAAAAAAAAAAAAAAAAACTTGTGATGCATGACCAACACTTGCATTTGCTTTTTTTTTTTTTTATCATTTAACTACTTAGGTTTGCCGTGCGTTTATGTATATTAAAAAACATTGTGTATATTAAATTTTTTAATGCGATATAAAAGTATTTAACTGGGCAGCATATAGATATGTCCAACACACATACATTTAACAAGTAATATTCTATATTGAATACAAACTAAGTAGAAGAAAACATCAAACTTGAGTTGCATAACAACTTACACGAACTCAAATGTTCACTATCATAATACAAAGATATGAGCTGCAAAGTAATGCGAAAATGGCTCTAGAAATTTCCAAGAATAACATTTGCAAAATTATTGATTAAAAGGACTATCGATTAACAACACTTAGTTAGAAATATAGAAGATTATTTCAATCCAGAAAAAGATTCCCTGAACTAAAATTTGAGTAATTAACTTTTAAAGATGTTTAATGAATATAAAACAGAAAGCAGAGAAGTATTGTGTCCATCCTCAGAGTACTGAAAAGTTATAGCCTTTTTTTTTTCTAGAAGTGAAAAGTAAGTTATAGCCTTATAGTCAAAATTGTGGTAGAGGATCAAATACAAACAGAGGCAGCAACAATATATAACTTGTATAATCATGTAAAGCACATGGTATCTGAAAATAATCCAAAAATTAACACCAAAGAACAAAATATTGAATCGAATTTAAATTTAAGCAGTCAATAATGTCTAAAATCTATAGACTTCCATTCCATATGCAATCCTAACTGAAATTATTAAAACCACCACCCACACATACACGCACACAGCACACAAACAATTTTTCCACTCATACACGGACTCACAGAGCGTCATATATATATATATATATACACACACACGCACAAAGCTTACTTTATGTATAAATTTGATGGGAAAAAAAAAAGATACTACTTACTTTGCTGATGAACATTCGAGAGAAAAGGGGAGAATAGAGAGAGAGAGAGAGAGAGAAAGAGAGAAAGGGAGGAACGGAGAGAAAATCTGTCAAATAGATAGAACAAACGTGAGAGAGAATAAAAAATAAAAACAAAAATAAAAAAACTTTTCTGTCAGATTCCACTTTAAAGATCTACGATTCAAAATTTTTTATTGTGAAGATGTGGATAAATCTAGACCGTTGAATAGGGTAGTGGATATCAAATTCCAATAAGGTTATTATTGTCCTAAAATACAATGTATAAAATATATAACACATGGCACAAGCACCTCACGCCATAGCTATAAATATGCGTGTATAAACACTTTTAACTCTACATATTCTTTTATTATATAGTTAAAATATGATCAGCTACTAGTTTCATCAAGGGTGATATCTATCAAATCAGCATGACGTCACCTCATACGACAATCAATGTTGTGTCCTAATTATTCAATTATTTTTCTTCTTTTTTTTTCCTAATTATCCAGGTCCATGCAATTGATGCATGAATAATTGATAGATCCTCGTAGCTTGCACGTCTACAATCACGCCTTTACTATCCTCTTTGTTTCACCACTTGGGCATAATATCATTGTTTCGCCTACTAATTCAAGTTTAATGACGAAAAGAAACAGTTATTGACATGTCAATTCGTAGAACAAAAATTCGGTTCAGTTGGTACTAAAATGGCGTGACCATGTTAGGGATGATAATGGAAATAGGGATTGTGGGTACCTGTCTCATCCCGTTTCAAATGAGGCGGGGATTAAGGCGAGAAATGAAAAATGGGGTAGGGGATGGAGATCAACTTTTAATCCCTACGCGGAGGAGGGGTGGGGTGCGGGGATAAGCATTTCTCGCCCCGCTTATATAGATAGTTATTTTTATTATTTTAATATTATATATGTATTAAAATTATACATATAAAAGTATAAAAACTAATATTAAGCAAAGTATTATAAAATGGAGAAGAAAAATTAGATTATTTGAAAGGATTTTATAATTATTCTTAAAATCATTGTATGCCGTAACTTGAAATTGGCTATCATTTGACATAAATACCTCAATTTTATTATTGTTCATAGTGAATTAAGAGATTTGTTAATTATTTCAGTTGAACTTCAAAAAGTTTCAAATAATATAACTAAAGATGAATTTTAAAGAATTGTAACTAATATTATATGTGACATGTGATAAGAAAAAAAATTATAATAATCAATGCAATCTCACTAGCATAAAGAAATGTTCTTTTTCAATTAGAGTTCTCATACACAATAGTTAAGTTAAAATTTATTTTAAATATTTGGGATTTAATTACTATAATATTATTTTTACTATTTATTTACATGAATAATTAATATTATACTTTATTTAAGATCTATATTTATATTTATCATTAGTATAACGTTAATTTATATTTTGAAGTTGCATGATTTAAATTAATTATAATTATTAAGGTTTAAAAAGAATAATAAAAACCCCGCGGGTAATCCTCATTTCTCACTGGGATTCGGGGGCGGGGGCGGGGGCGGGGGGCAGGGGTATAGAATGCGGGGACGGGTCGGGGGATGGGGGAGCTTTTTGAGTGGCGTGGCGGGGCGGGACATGGGGATAGCTCCCCCCGCCCCTACCCCGCCCCATTGTCATTCTTAGACCACGCCATGATTTTCAGGAATAATGATTTTTTCATAATGTCATAATTTTATAAATGAAATCTAATAATTATAAATTATTCACATTATTTTATCGTAACTAAATCGACAATAAGGTTATGTGTAGATTTATGATATATTCTTGTCTTTCAGATAACATTTCCAACATAAGGAAAAATCAATTGGCATAGAAGCGACATTGTTACGGACAAAGAGACCACAGCCTAATCTAATGCATTAGGCCAGGCACCATTGGACTCAGTTGCCACTGTTAGGCGTAGTGTGAGACCTAAGTCCAGCCCATTGTATTTGTCTGATTACGTGGCTAAGTGATGAGTGGGTGAGAGTTAGTTATAAACAGCATCAAATGTATGAAGAGGGTAAGGAGAATCTGAGTTGTTATTTTCTGTTTATGCATTTACTTTTCCTTCAAGTTCTTTTTGAACACTTATGGAAAATAAACACATATTCACATAGTAGCTATACAATTTTATGCTCAATCATTACATTGATGCTTTTATTGAGAGTCGAATATGGCAGAAGGCACTCGTTTGAAGACCCTTGATAACGTGGTGAAGAAGGTACAAGACCAGACAAAAATACACACACAAAGGCTAGATGAGTATCAACAATCACTCAGCGATGTGGTTACCAAGGTGACGGCAATTGATGGCAAACTAGAGCAATCATTCAGGTTGCTGACAGAAAAATTGGAGACCCTGTTAGCTCCATGTTGTGTGAATTTTAACGCAAGTGCACGTATCGCAACAAGTAATAAAGTAGTAAGTAAAAATCGTTCCTATGAGGACTATGATTATTAACTACCGAAATTAGTGTAGCTCTAATTTTATTCAAACAATCACGTATTGAGAATTTATGACTAATGATTAAATAAAATTACGAAACTTAATAGAAATAACAACTAAAATACTTACAAAACTGACAAAGGATGGTAATGCAGTGGTTAAAAAGCTCTAGGGATTCCGATTTTACCAAGATTAATCATACTTGAAACTATTGACTCAATTCAATTGACGACTATTCCCCACATTGCCAACAATTTCGCTAATGTGGTTATTAATCTTTCTCAAGCATCAATAACATATTTTGCTAAACAAGCGACCTACATCTCTGTGATAACTGTGAACTTAGAAAACTCACTAAGCCCTAGAAATTTATGCACTGCACTAAATCTCATAACTATCTCTACCTTATGACGATTTAATGGTATTTCACACGTGGTTTAATTTAGTTATCATTTTTCAGTCTCAAACTAAATCATGAATCATGCAATTATTGATCAGGCAATCACAAGCATTACACTTAGCATGAAATACTTAACGCAGATATAAAATAGTTCATCAATGAATTCAAATCAACAGCTTCAAATATAGCCCTAGAAAAATAATCTAGCAACTCATAATAAATGTAAATAACATCCAAAATCTATTTTAGTTCATGATGAGAGAGCGAAAAAACTAGAAATCTCAAGAAAGTCGTGGCAAAATCTTGTCTCTGATCGGTTCTTCCTCATCAATCTTCCAATTTCCTCGCGTTTTCTCCTTTCTAAAAGTTGATCTTGCTCCTCAAAACCAGCCGCCACCAAAAACCTCTTTCTAACGTGTGTTTTAATCTTTTTTATCATAGGGTTTTCTTCTTTTTGTGCCAATTTACCAAATTGCCCTTAATTTTTCAGCAACGCTGCGCAGCTGCGTTATGACTGCGCTACTTCTAATTTCTCTTCAATTGTCCCACCAGTTGCATGAAAGCTAATCCTTTGTTATTTCTCTTCAATTTCTCCTCGAAACTTAGACTTTCTCATGGAAATCACCTACATCGCAAATCAAACACAAAACCAATCAAATTGCTCATAAATTACTCAAGAACTAACAAAATTTACGTGAAAAGGTACTGAAATAATATATCAATAATACACCCAATACTCTACCATCGACGGTGATCAGTGGCAGTTCGTCGACGTTGCCCTTGCCTCTGGTGGCTATGACTTCAAGTGGTCCGCCGTCTCCAGTACACTCTTCAGTAGCTGTCCATCATCTACCGTTGCCGTCGTACACGGCGACCATAACCATTATCCCGGCTGGCGGAATGGCTAACATAAACACTACACCTCTACCTATTTTTAGAGCGTGGGATCCAATATCATCACCGGTGTTGGGAGTAGGCAGAATGTTACAGGGCTGACAAATGCAACTTGATTTTTCTCGTTTTGATGGAGAAGATTCAACGAGGTGGATTTTTAAGGCGAAGCGATTTTTTGCATATCATTACACCCCAGACGATCAACGACTATTGATTACGTCATTCCACATGGATAGCTGGGCTTTGCAGTGGTTTCAGTGGATGTCCAAAACCCATCAATTTCATACATGGGAACAATTTACTCGGGCATTGGAGGTTCGTTTTGGGCCATCCGAGTTTGAGGATCACCAAGGCGCGTTGGCCAAATTGTTTCAGATGACCACGGTGGAGGAGTATCAGAATCAGTTCGAGACATTAGCAAACCAGATTGTGGGCCTGACTCCATCATTTTTAATTAGTTACTTTGTGGCTTGGTTGAAACCAGAAATTCGGGCTGAGGTTATGGCTTTCCGGCCCAACACTATATCGCAGGCCATTGGGTTGGCAAGGTTGCAAGAGGCTAAGCTCTAGGATCAGAAGAAATTTGGCCCAAAACTGAGGTGGACCCAAACCCAAAACCTTTACCCATCGAGCCCAAAACACCCTAACCTATCACCTAACCTCACTAACCAATATACGACCCACTACAACCAACCTAACCCAAACACATCCTCATATACTGACCAAAATACACACACAACCTCATATACGAAAACAACCCAGACACATACATCCCCAAATAATACCCAAAGCAAAGCACCCGTCATTCCTTACACTATCTGCAAAATCTCTCCAAAAAAAATACAACTTCGGCGTGAGAAGGGATTGTGCTACAACTGCGATGAAAAAGTACACCTTGGGTCATAGGTGTCAAACCAGACCTCAGTTATTTTTGCTAGCTGCCGATGATACTGTGGAGGAAATTGAACATACGGACGAACAAATGGCGACCCAACTGCAATTGGAGGAGCTTGATTCTGTTCTGGAGATCTCATTCAATGCTCTAGCTGGAAATCGCTCAGCAACTACACTTCGGTTTACGGGTACTATTGATTGACAACGTGTTCAAGTTCTAGTAGATGGTGGAAGCACCCATAGTTTCATTCAATCAAGAGTTGCCAAACACTTGGGGTTAGTAGTCGAGTCCACACCACATTTGTCAGTGATGGTTGGCAACGGACAAAGGTTGTTGAGCGAAGGGTTAGTCCGAAGTGCTAAGTTGTTCATTCAAGGCCATACAATCGCGACTGATTTATATGTGTTACCCTTGGTAGGGTCAGATGTTGTGCTCGGGGTCTCGTGGCTCGTTATACTGGGTTCGATTCTGTTGGATTATGCCAAGCCCAGCATGAAATTCAAGGTGCAAAGCCAAGAGATAATGTTGATGGGGGATAACACTTTGTCAGTGGAACAAGTGCCGCATAATAGAGTTAAACGAATGACAAACACCGGAGCTATAACAGCATACTTTAGCCTCACACTCAGTTCTAATGAGCTTAACCACAACCAACAACACCATTCGGGCATTCAAGATCTGCTTCAAAAATATAATGCCATTTTTGAGAAGCCACACCAACTACCGCCCCTTCGTCAATTTGACCATATAATCAACCTACAGCCTAACACCAAACCTGTCAATGTAAAACTATATCGCTATCCACACTTTCAAAAAAAATGAGATTACGAAATTAGTGAATGAGATGTTAGACGACAAAGTGATAGAGCCAAGTCAAAGTCCTTTTTCTTCGCCGGTATTATTAGTTAAGAAAAAAGACGGAACATGGTGCTTCTATACAGATTACCGCGCATTAAATGCGGTGATGATCCGGGATCAGTTCCCCATTCTGACAGTGGACGAGTTGCTAGATGAACTACACGGAGCTCAATTTTTCTCAAAACTAGATTTACGATCCAAATATCATCAAATACGGGTAAAGGCCGAAGATGTTCACAAAACTGCCTTCCGTACTCACGAGGGGTACTGTGAATACTTGGTGATGCCGTTCAGGTTGACAAATGCTCCATCAACCTTTCAGGCAGTGATGAATGAGACCTTTCGACCATTCTACGCAAGTGTGTGCTTGTATTTTTTGATGATATACTTTTGTATAGTTCAAATTTTGAGCAATATCTTTCTCACTTAGAACAAGTTTTACACTTGCTCCAGACTAATCAGTTTTTTGCCAAGATGTCGAAATGTGTTTTTGGACAGAGACAGGTGGAATTTTTGGGTCATATCATTTCGAGCCAAGGCGTAGCGTTGGATCCCAACAAGATTAAAGCTGTTTTGGAATGGCATGAACCCAAAACAATTAAAGGGTTGCGTGGATTCTTGGGTTTGGCAGGGTATTATCAAAGATTCATTCGGCACTTTGCATCCATAGCTGCAACTTTGACGAATTTACTCAAGAAAGAAGCTTTTATATGGACCAACGAAGCGGCAGAGGCGTTTAAACAATTGTTGGCTGTCTTAACCACAACTCCGGTATTGAGCTTCCCAAATTTTGAAAAACCATTTGTGGTGGAGACAGATGCATCCGGGTATAGAATTGGTGCTACACTTCTACAAGATGGCCATCCTATATCCCATTTTAGTCAGAAGTTAAGCCCAAAATTACAGGCAGCTTCCACTTATCAACGTGAGATGCTGGCCATTACTACCGCCATAACCAAATGGCGACAATATTTATTGGGTCAGCATTTCATTGTTCGCACAGACCAACAGAGTCTTAAGGCTCTCATGGAGCAGCGGGTACATACGCCAGACCAGTAGAAATATGTGAATAAGCTGATTGGTTTTGACTTTGAAATCGTGTATAAACCAGGGAAGCAAAATGCCGAGGCGGATACTCTATCTCGTTTTTCGGTGGATGGTGAATGTCTGGCTCTATCTGTCGTATAGTTGCTGTTTGTAAATAAGCTCCAAAAAGCCAATAAGACGGATGAAGAATTGCTCTCGTTGCAACATCAGCTCATGAACAAGCCCGATGAAATGGTCGGCTATGCATTTTACAATGGCTTCATGTTATTAAAAAATCACTTGGTAATTCCTGCCTCATTGCGGTTAGAAACTATTAAAAAATCACTTGGTAACATCAAACCTATCAACGTAAAACCATATCGCTATCCACACTTTCAAAAAAAATGAGATTACGACGGAGTTATTTCGTCTTCATGGCACAACCCTTAATCTAAGTAGCTCCTATCACCCACAAACAGATGGTCAAACGGAGCGTACCTTGGAGATGTATTTGCGAGGATTTGTTATGGATAACACCCGTTTATGGGCCAAGTTCTTACCTTGGGTAGAATTTTGGTACAACACTTCTTGGCATGCATCTATTGGAATGACCCCTATTGAGGCAGTGTATGGTAGGCCTCCACCTACACTGGTTCGTTACCTGCCAATGTCGACTCACAATGAAGCTGTGGGTCAGGACTTGCAAACACAGGATTCTATTTTATCGCAACTCAAACAGCAGCTTGAACGGGCTCAGTTGCATATGAAACAACAAGCAGATCGTCGTAGGCAAGAAAAGAGTTTTGTGGTACGTGATTGGGTTTTGGTAAAGTTGCAGCCATACCGCCAAACGTTTGTTAAAGGCCATGGCAATCAGAAACTTGGAAGAAAGTATTTTGGACCCTTTGTGGTGTTGGCAAAAATTGGCCCAACTGCCTATCGGCTACAACTACCTGAAGGATAAAAAATACACCCTGTATTTCATGTGTCGCTTCTCAAGGCTGCATTGGGTCATTCAGGAACCGATCCGAATTTGGTTGTCCTGCCTCCATCAGCAGGCATGCCCTTACTTCTACTATAGTATATTCTCGCTCATCGATCAATTGTGAGGCAGGGGGTTAATGTTCCACAAGTCCTGGTTATGTGGCAAAAGTTACCTCAGGAGGAAGCAACATGGGAGGACTTGGATAGTTTTCATCAGACTTATTCCACTTGGAACCTTGAGGACAAGGTTCTTTCTGCAGCAGGGGGTAATGTTACGGACAAAGAGACCACAGCCCAATCTAATGCATACTCAGTTGCAACTGTTAGGCGTAGTGTGAGACCTAAGTCCAGCCCATTGTATTTGTTTGATTACGTGGCTAAGTGATGAGTGGGTGAGAGTTAGTTATAAACAGTACCAAAGGTGTGAGGAGGGCAAGGAGTATTTGAGTTGTTATTTTCTGTTTATGCATTTATTTTTCCTTCAAGTTCTCTTTGAACATTTACGGAAAATAAACACACATTCACACAGTAGCTATACAATTTTATGCTCAATCGTTACAGACATTTGCCACAAAAAGGCAAATATACTCCTTATTCATAACATTCTAGTCTACAGAAAATTTAGGGTGAAAGGTAAATGGTGTCCACAGAAAACAGATAGAGAGACTGCAGAGATAACGTGGAGAAAGCGAGAGGCTAGCCAATCTGGAAAATATAGGGTTAAAATTCTCATTGAAGCATTTTGTTCAGCTTATGTGGTACTTTATGTGGGAAAAGAACTTTTACTGCATAATAATTGCATAATTGGAGTGTGTTTCGTTCACAAAATTATTTTGAATAAATATATCATCTAGCTCTTGAAAACACGAGTGTTGCAAGATACATGACGCTCAGATGACAATTGAGGATGGCTAACTTGGTTTTAAAGACACATAAAGGTCTAGCCGCTAATTGTAATCAACTCTTTTGGCCAACCATAGGAACTATTGCGTAATTTATCTAAATCTAAAACCGAGATCAATTCAGAATTTTTGAACATATAATTTAGAATTTTTATATAAACTATTCTTTTTTAATTTCTTTTTTTTTTATTGGAGGCTACATTGATATTAATTTTCAGCCTAACAATGCTTTAAAAATATATTAATTTTTTTAAAAATACAACTTCAAAACTCTGTTTTTAAGATCAATAAAAGTACAGTCGCTGCAGAACCGTAATTAGATCCACCCATGTGTGGAATCTAGTTTTCAATCTTGTAAGACTTTTTCTAATTTGTTTTTGTCGAATTGAATCTTGTAAGACACTTCACGTTTTTGGGACAAGAATATGTAGTTACTTGCAAAAGATATCATCAATACATTCTGATATGCAAATCGAGTTGGAAAATCAATTCGAAATTGTCTTCTAGTTGTTTATTATAGTTTCTGTGGCTGAAAGCAGACAAGAGGTTTCTCGCATGAAGACACCATAACGTGTAGTCCTTCCCTTCCACATGGGATGATCAGGCAATTAAAGATAGAAAATATTTGAAAGAAAAGCCAAAAACCAAGGAAACCTATTATATCCCAGGATCTCTTTTTCTTTTCCGCAACTAAATTGCAAATCTTTTTGTATGATTCTCTGGGACTGGTAGCAATTGAAATACGTGTAATGATTTATGTTACTTCCTTGATGTTTTATTTTCTTTTATACTGTACGAATCACACAATGTTCAATTCTTCATAATAATTGGACTTTTAAGTTAGTAAAGATTTATGAATTGTTTGTCTCAACTATTAGATATTCAAAAATATTTTTTTGTAAGTTTGGAAGCTTAAGCAAAATAGGTTCAGTGAAAGTGAATAATACTTCTAACATGCATGATAACACCAATAATAAACGACTTCTATTCAACAACACTTATAATCATTACTCTATTACTAAAAACTTTACAGCTCAATAGTAAATTTCACAGTTAGGCGAAACATACCTGTTAAGGTGCAAATCCTCTTTATCCGGCTTGAGCTTGTGACCTACAAAAGAACAGATGAACGACGAGAGTTATTTCTCGAGGACCTCCCCAGATGATTAGGTCAATTATAGGTACTAAGCACTAAAGTTGGAATAGTATGGAAAGATAAGTGTATAGCTATTTTGGGTAAAGAAAATATGTTACCTTTTGGGTACTATTCATGTGCTATTTATACTATGAGAAATGTTAAATACCATTTTATTTTTATAATCCAAATATCACTTCTTTTGTGTATGCTTAGTTGACATATTAAAAGAAGAAAAAGAAATTAAAAACTTTGTTATTTTAGCACGCCTACTAAATATCCATGTTTGGATGATAAAAATAAAGTGGTATATAGCAATGCTATTATACTAGTGGGTAAGAGATGTCTAAAGATATGCAATGGTCTCCACAAATTTAGGTGAATCTTCTTGTGGACACATCATCAGTAGTTAGAGAGAGAGTAGGTTGGACATACTTTTGCCTTGAGGACATTATATCATGTTCTATCTATATGTCAGTGCCTGTTGGGAAAAATATACTGGTCGGAGCTTTGTGTTTCGGGTTGGCGGTCAACCCATATCAATACCCTTATTATATTTGTTTATTGTCATTAACATGTTGAAGATAATAACTTATATAATAAACTCATCTCTAACAACTTAAACTTTTACATAAGGCGGTTACTTAACATAATATCATAACCTAAGTGGCAAAAGATCCTAGGCCTGCACTTTTAAAACTGTCCAAGTGTAAATCTAAAAAACTAACTCATACACTTGTGGGAGCGTGTTAAAAATGATAAATAATATAATAAACTCCTCTTGTAACAGTTTAAGTTTTTAAATGAGCTAGTCATTTAATAGAACATGCCCTATCATGTGCAACGAGATTCGTTTTGAGTCTTGTACATAAGTATTTTTTCTTTGTTTTTAAATGAGTGCCGACGAGTTTTGAATTAAAATTGTTTGATAATTTAAACTCTAATATTATATCAAATTATTCCATTATTTTAAAATTTTAAACTGTTATATAAAAATTTATTGTATTTATTATATTTCACAACAACGATGTACTCTAATTTAGAATATCAAAGATTCTGTTTATTATCAACTCCAATAATATACGCTTCTTTGCAATTGAAGCGGGGGCTGTATCTGCCTTATGCAGACGGATCATGTCATGCGTGACAAACACAAAATTGGCTTTATTTGTTTGCATTTTATTTTATTTGTTACACCAAGGATCAGATCTGTCATAATAGTGTGTGTAACTGCATTTACTGCAATATCCTCTTGATTTCTGAATCGCAAGGACAAAATTTCAAGATGTGCTGCTACAATCGTCACCTCAAACGTCACTTTATCAATCTTTTGTCCTCATAAATCCTACTATATATACACGCCCTCAAACATACCTTTCCTATATCTGCTCTTTTTCCTATAAATTTTCAGTGATAATACACGAAAAAAATTGTTGATGTCTTAATTAGTTGAGGAAAAATTAGTCTCAGCTGGTACAGCCATGGCGCAGACACCCCATGTGCTCCTGGTAACCTTTCCTGCACAGGGCCACATCAATCCATCTCTCCATTTTGCAAAGCGGCTCATCAGAATGGGCATAGAAGTGACTTTTGCCACAAGTGTTTATGCCCATCGTCGGATGTCTAAAGCCGCCGGCATGCTTAAGGGCTTAAACTTTGCAGCTTTCTCGGATGGATATGATGATGGGTACTGACGAGGGGTCTTCGAGCTGGGGTAAGTTGTCCACTTCGAGCCGAGACAGGCTAATCAGAGCCGGCCCAGTGCATTCAGCTAAATGCCCGACTTGGATGCTGACCCGATCCCAGAGAATCCCGACCTGAAGTGCCAGTTGTTCCGATGGGACATAAAGCTGCACCGCATTAAATGCTGTCAGACCTGAATTTAGTATAAATAGAGCTCTACCCCCTTCATTTAGGAGGTAACTCGTCATTAAATGCTCTCAGCTACCTTGCCAGCTCGGACATCTAATCATTCGCGCGCCCGAGGGGAAAATCCAGGTCATCACCACGCCTTTTCCTTCTTTTCCTTGTGCAGGTGACGTAGCCAACCTGAAAAGTTTAACTCGGAGGCCAACCTGAGAGTTCAGCTTGGCAAGCGTAGCCGACCAGTTCAACTGCGAGAATTCGACCTTGACAGTTTGGCGCCGTCTGTGGGAAACAGAGTTCTTTCTATCACTCTCCTTCACCACTCACTGAGAAACCATTATGGTACAAAGAAGAAGCCACAGCGCACCGATAGAGGATTCGCCTACCCCGGATGGGGACCCCGAAACCACGCAGGTGCCTAGCCAAAACCCAATCCCAGTCGACGTTGGGACGAGCCAACGTATACACTTAGCCACTCAAACCAACCCCGCGGTGGAAGGAGAACTCAACTTCAACCTGTCACCAGAGATAAAAATGATGCTGAGGATGTTTGAGAAACTCAAAGAACAAGTAGCCCGGCTAGCTGAGGGCTCCTTGGCCTGCAAGAAGCTACGCCGCGGCTTTTGCGTCCACAGTTCTGCATCCCAGACCCCAGGCCAAGGCCGATGCAGGACCAATAGGGCTTCCTAGAGCCGGTGGCGAGACCCGGTGAGGCGAGAGGTCCAAGGGCGGCTCAAGCCGACCCCGAGCAGGCCAAAACCGCGGCCGCCATAGCCAAGGTTATCAACTAGCTCGGCGTAAGCCCCCTCTCACCCGAGGTATTAGCCACGCCACTGCCCACCGGCAACCGGATGCCCAACCTGGGCGTCTACAATGGAGATGAAGACCCAGCCAGCCACTTGCTCAACTTCGATCACCACATGACCCTGCACGACATGTCTGACCTCATGAAGACAAAGACATTCCCGACCACCCTGGTTGGCAATGCCTTGGATTGGTTCCAGAAGCTTCGTCCCGGTACGATTGCAAGTTTTCATCAGCTGGCTGAGGCTTTCCTCTCCCGCTTTGCGGGGAGCCAGCGCGCCACCCGCCACCCTTCTACATTGCTGCTGGTAAAGCAACATAGAGGGGAAAGTCTGAGGGCTTACACAGCCAGATTCAATGAAGAGTCCTCCGAATCCCCAACCTGGAGGACTCCATGGCGTTGATGACTTACCAGAGTGGGCTCAGGTCGGGCCCCCTTACATCCTCATTGGCAATCGACCCCATGGACACTGTGTCCGAGCTGATGGTACAAGCAGAAGGGTACATACACTCGGAAGAAATACATCAGGCAAAGAAAGACGATGACAAGGAGAAGGAAGCTGGTAGGAAGGGAGAAACCTCCCGAGCCCAACCTAGGGGCAAAGTCCAAAACGACCGAGGCAAGCAGCCCTAACAGGCAAAGCATAACCCCCGGTTCACTATGTTTACTCCCCTCAACACTACAAGAGAGCAGATCCTGATGGAGATCAAACACTAGAACCACCTGCCTCCAGCTCCAAGGATGAAAGGCCGACCCGAGAAGCGCAATAGAACCAAGTATTGCCGCTACCACATGGACTACGGCCACACTACCGAAGAATGCAAAGACTTGAAATAGGAGATCGAGGCACTGATAGCCCGATGCCATCTCCGAATGTGCATAGACCCGCAGCTGACCCAAAATCATGATCAAAGAAATAGAGAGAGGAGTCCACCCAGGCGCCAGGCTGGGGGCGGACGCTTGGCTGTGATTGAAACCATTGCAGGAGAACTGGCTTCGGGAGGAGAGACCTCAACAGGCAGGAAGGGTTATGTTCGGGCTGGAAGGGACTACGGACCGGTGCGGGGTCCGGGCCCAGGGGTGGAGGAGCTCACCTTTTCCTCAGAAGACTTAGAGGGGGTAATATTGCCCCATGATGACCCACTGGTGATCAGCGCTAAAATAGCCAACTTCACCATAAAGAGGTTGATGATGGACACAAGGAGCTCGGTGGAAGTTTGATTCCTCAGCGCTTTTGAGCAAATGGGGTTGGACAGGAGCCGACTCAGGCCATTGAGGGGCACTTTAGCTGGTTTCACTGGGCAAACACACCTAGCAGAATGAGTTATTAACCTTCCGCTGAAGCGGGAAGACGGAGATAAGCGGGTTTCAATGCAAGCCAACTTCATTGTGATGGATTGCAACTCCACCTACAATGGAATTCTAGGTCGAGTGGTTCTCAACCATTTCAGGGCCGTCCCATCCACCTACCACCAGGCCCTAAAATTTCTGACCCCGGCCGGCATGGCCACCATTCGCGGAGCTCAGCTCTCAGCCCGAAAATGTTATGAAAACTCGCTCCGACCCAAATATCAGGTTGGTTAGGGACCATATTTTCCCGAAGAGAAGAGGGATGCTAAGAGAGGCAGCCCGGCTGAAGACCTTCAGGAGGTGGAGCTCTCCGATGAGACAAAGAGAGCAAAAATCGAAAGTGAACTCTCTGCAGACCTCAAGAAAGGTATAAGCCAATTTCTCCTAAAAAATGAACACATATTTGCATGGTCTGCCTCTGACATGACAGGTATTGACCCGGGAGTGGCTGAGCATCACCTGAATGCCAACCCGAATCATTACCCAGTGAAGCAGAAGCGCAGGCACTTCCATTATGATAAGCAACAAATCATAGTAGAAGAGGTAGACAAATTGGTAAACGCCGGCCACATAAAGGAAATTCAATACCCAACCTGGCTATCCAATGTGGTACTGGTGACCAAGTCCTCAGGAGGATGGAGATTGTGTATTGATTTTACTGACCTCAATAAAGCCTGCCCTAAGGACTGCTTTCCCCTACCTCGGATTGATCAAATGGTAGACGCCACCTCCGGGTTTGAGCTACTCTCATTCATGGATGCCTTCAAAGGCTACAACCAAATCAAGATGGCTCCCGGAGACAAAGAGAAGACTGCCTTCACCACCGATAAAGGTCTCTACTACTATAAGGTCATGCCCTTTGGTCTCAAGAATGCTGGAGCCACCTACACTCGGATGGTGAACAAGGTCTTCAAAAATCAGATTGGCCGAAATATGGAGATCTATGTGGATGACATGTTGGTCAAAAGCAGAAAGGCGGAAGATCACGTAGCTGACCTGGCTGAAGCCTTCTCTGTAATAGGGCACTTTGGGATAAAACTGAACCCAAAAAAGTGTGCATTCGGCGTCAAGGCAGGAAAGTTTCTAGGCTTCATGGTCACAGCCCGTGGAATAGAAGCCAACCCAGAGAAGGTTCAGGCGATACTCGACCTGGCACTGTCGACCTGCGTAAAAGACGTCCAAGTGTTGGCAGGCCAGGTCACGTTACTCAGCAGATTCATGTCCAGGTCGGCTGACAAGTGTGCTCCGCTGTTTAAAATATTGAGGAACCCTAAGAACTTTGAATGGACTATAGAATGCCAGAACGCCTTCCAAGAGCTGAAAAGGTATCTAGCTTCGCCACCCCTGCTATCCCGACCTGAGGTGGGGGAGGAACTGGTACTATACCTAGCATGCTCGGGGACAGCAGTAGCGGCGGCACTAGTTCGAGAAGAAGGGAAGGAACAGAACCCGGTCTATTATGTCAGCAAAACCTTGCAAGGGGCTGAGGTGAGGTATTCCCCATTGGAAAAACTTGCCCTCATGCTCATCACGGCGACAAGGAAGCTGAAGCCATACTTTGATGCTCACCCGATTAAGGTCATGACGGATGCCCCACTCAAGTCCATCATGCACAAGCCAGAGGTGTCGGGCAGACTACTGAAATGGGCAGTTGAGCTGAGTCAATTTGACATCACCTATCAGCCCAGAACAGCCATCAAAGCCCAAGCCATCGCGAACTTTGTGGTGGAGTGCACTGGCCGAGCCGAGCACGACCCGGAAGAAGTATAGAAGGTCCATGTGGATGGGGCCTCAGGGAAGTCTGGTAGCGGAGCTGGGGTGGTCATCCTCGACCCAACCCTGCACGAGCACCAATACTTCCTCAAGTTCACCTTTTCGGCGTCCAACAATGAAGCGGAGTACGAAGCAGTGATTGCAGGATTGAAAATTGCAGCTCAGCTCGGCACGCAGACAGTCGACTTGAGCACCGACTCTCAATTGGTTTCTAGTCAGATATCGGGAGAATTCGAAGCCAAGGACAGTAACATGCTAGCCTACCTCAACAGAGTCAAGAATTTGACCTCAGGGCTCAAAAGGTTCACCATACAGCAAATTTCGAGGGAGGAGAATACGAAGGCCGATGCCCTTTCCAGGTTGGCCCTGGGAGAGAGCCGACCTGCTCTGGTCCATGTGGAAGAAGTGTCTGAACCGAGCATTCAGTTGGGTTTGCAAGCCATAGCCGAGCTCAATTTAAGCCCAGATTGGACCAAACGAATCTTGGACTACTTGGAGGAGGGTATGACCCTAGAGGATAAAAAAACAGCTCGAAAACTTATGAAACAGGCCTCAAGGTTTGTCACAATTGCTGGGCAACTCTATAAGAGAGCCTACACTTGGCCTCTCTTAAAATGTGTTGGACCCGAGGAAGGAAACTATGTACTCCGTGAGATCCATGAAGGGGTATGTGGAAACCACTTGGGAGGCAAATCTCTAGCTCGGAAGGCATTGAGGCAAGGCTATTTCTGGCCAACCTTAGAACAAGATGCCAAAGAGTATGTAAAAAAGTCGACACCTGTCAAAGGTTCGCCAACGTACAGAGGAAGCCAGCGGTAGACCTCACGGTGATGGTAAGCCCTTGGCCATTCTATCAGTGGGGTTTAGATATCATTGGCCCATTGCCAACCAGTGTTGGCCAAAAGAAGCACGCCTTCGTAGCAATAGACTACTTTACCAAATGGCCTGAAGCTGAAAGTGTTGCTAGAATAACAGAAAAGGCAGCTTGGGATTTCGTGTGAAAAAATATTATTTGCCGTTTCAGAGTGCCAAAAGTCATCGTTACTGACCACGGCAAGCAATTCGACAGTGCATACTTTCGAGACAAATGTGCTGAGATTGGGATCGACCTTAGATTTTCGTCTATTGCTCACCCTCAAAGTAATGGCCAAGTTGAAAGGACTAACCAAATCATTTTGCAGGGCCTGAAAACCAAGCTGGAGGAAGCAGAGGGCCAGTGGGCATCGATTCTTCCTGAGGTGTTGTGGGCTCAGCGGATCACCACCAGCTCGGCAACGGGAGAATCGCCCTTCGAGCTGACCTTGGTACTCAAGCAGTGCTGCCAGTGGAGATCGGGTCCCCGACCAGTAGAACCCTCCACCATGATCCAGAAATAAACAGAGCACGGATCCGTGAAGAGCTCGACCTCGCCGAAGAGCTCCGAGCTAAAGCTCAAATCAGAATGCTGGCCAGCAAAGCTGCCATGAAAAGAGCCTTCGCCAAACAGGTCAAGCCTAAACCTATTAAGGTTGGCGACCTTGTGCTCAGAAAGGCCATTTTTTTGCCACGCTCGGGTCATAAGCTATCCCCGACCTTGGAAGGATAGTACGAAGTCGTGAAAGAAGTCTGACCTGGGACCTTCTACCTCCGTGACAAGAACGGAAAACTGTTGAAGAACGCATGGCACTCAGAACACCTGAAGCGGTATTTTGTCTAAATGGCCCCGAGCCGAAATATTTTGTAACGGCCCCGAGCCGAAACCTCTTGTAACGGCCCCGGGCTGAAATCTTTTGTTAAGGCCCCGGGCCAAGACATTGCTTGTAATTGGCTCCCGAGCCCAAGTACTTCTTGTACAAATTCAATACAATGCATTTTTGTAAATTAGTGCAATGCCCGACCTGGGGGCAAGCACCAAAGTTAGCGCAATGCCCGACACGGGCCCAAGTGCTACAACTGCAAAGCTACTTCCAACTCGGATTAAAGCGGTGGTCACGCTTAATCACGAGCTAATGATCAAGTAACTCCGCTCGGACTATGTTCCAGCTCGGGTATAATCTATAACAATTTGATTAGTTTTGCCAGTTCGGATTAAGGTCCAACTCGGTGTAATCCGACTTCAGGTCGGTATGTTAGTTTGGGTCTAAACTCGAACTCAACATTTGTCAATATTAATTTGACCAATTTTAAATCGGACTGATGAGTCCAGGTTGGCGACGATTATAAAGTTGCCCGGTTAACCAGCTCGGATTAGGATGATAATTCATTAATCTCGTCTAGCTCGGTTCTTTTTACTTAAGTTCGAATGGTCCACTATATTGGTCCGACCCCACTTACTTAAGAAAAAAATTTTGTGAAAAAAGAAAACTGCACAAGTACGAACTTTGATAAAACGCAAAATATTCATTTCATTTAATCGAAATATGATTACAAAGAGCCTAACCTGGGCAAAATTACAAAAGCCTCACTCGGGCAGTTCTACAAAATTTACTTGGGAGCGGCAGCAGAGGTGGTGGCTTCGGCTTCGGCTTCATCCCCGTCCTGGTCCATACCCTTCTGGACGAACTCAATGACCTCCTTGGCCTGGGACGTCAGGTCGGATGGAAGCTCCAGAATCTCCCAGAACTCCGGCGATGGGGCCTCCAAGATCTCGATGTAATCGTTCTTGGTGGCTGGAAAGAAGGTCTTCGTTATCTCCCGAGCTGCGACTTGACCCCGGAAGTAGAATTCCATTTCTGCATATTTCGCCATGGCCCCGCCTTCCGTTGCCAACCAGTCAACGGCCGCATCGCTAGACTTGAAGGCCTCCACTACCTTCTCTCCTTGGGCGCCGACCCGGTCCACCAGATCCCGGAGCTTGGCCTCGACCTCACGTTTCTCCTTCTTGTACCACTTGACGTCCTTGGCCGCGGCTTCACGCCGGGTCTTTTCTAGGTCAAGTTCCTTCTTTAGGCGGTCGATCTCCGTCATGTCTGCCTTCCGCCTCTGAGCGGCCTCCTCCCTCACGGTCTCAAGCTCGGCTCGGGCATCCACGTATCGCTGCTCGAGCTCAATGCAGTGAATCTGGGCCTTGACTAGGAAGCTAGGAGCCGAGAGGATGTGGGACTCGGCCTGTTTAGGAGAAAACAAAACAATCAGCCGAGCTAAAAAACAACCCCACCAGAAGATTGGATGAGACTCACCGTGACTATGGCCGTCCTCAAGTCGAGCGAGAGCTGCTCTGCCAGGACCGTCGCCAGCTTGGGGTCGCGATCCACCTTGGACGCCTCCATGAAGTCTTTGCTAGGAAGGCTCACCTTCGATGCCTTACCCTTCCCGGAGTGTTCGGCCCGAGGCCGCTTTCTGCCCTCAGGTTGGGATAAAGAAAGCTTCGGGATCGCCACTCCCGAGCCTGATTTCTTGGGCAAAAGGGACCCCGAAGCCCCTTTAGAGGAAACCTCGAAACCAACTTCCCGAACTTGGCCGCTGGGCCGCTGCCTCTGACCCTGGGTGGCACCTCCCAAGCCGGACCGAGCCGAAGCCTCGCCGCTAACCTCACTCTTCCTTCGTACCTGGGCGTACTCGAGCTTTCTCATATCTGCCATACCTGTAAAAGGTAGAAGAAAGAAGTGAAAAAGAGCTGGAGGCCGACCTAAAAAGACTAGCAGACAGGAACAATTGGGAGGTCGGTCGCCGATCCTACAAACTGACCCTGTTCTGAGCTGGACCCCGCGTCCCCCTCGGGCTCGGGAAGTAGGTTAGGATGGTCCATCGAGAGGTCGGGTTCCCTACCAAACAACTTGGAATCCCAGATCCGCTCCCATTTAAGCACACTGTCAATATCTATCTGAATCCTGGGCGCGGGCCTGAGCACCGCAACTTCCTCAAGTTCCTCCTTTGAGAGCTTGGGGTCATCATTGATAGTCTTCCTCAAACTTAGGATCCAGTCCAACCTGTACCCAGAATTCACAGCCGGCTGCACCCAATAATAGTCGTTATGCCAGCCTTTGTTAGATGAGTGCCATTTGGTGAATATGAAGTTACCGACCCGAGCTGCGAAGTGGAACCACCTTGGCTGCTTCGGGTTGGGTTTGTACACAAAGAAATGCCTGAACCTGCGCAAGGTCAGCTCAACTTCCTTCTCCAGGCAGAACACATAGAAGGCCACCATCACGGCCCAACCATTCGGTGACATTTGACTCGGGCTGAGCTCGAAATAGTTCAGGATGTTGACAACAAAACCGGGGAGAGGGAGCTGGATGACGTCGAAGGCAAGGTCGTATATGGTGAAGTGGTCGGCTGGAGGGTAGCAAGCCGATTCATGCCGACCTGGAACCTTCAGCTTGTGATGACGATCCACTGACCAGTTCCTCAGCCTGACATTGGTCATTTGCACCGTGGAATGGCACTCACGCTGATAATAGGCGAACAGCGCTCACCGGGACTGCTTCGATCGGCTCAGTGACAGAAACCCCTGCTAAAAACTCTTGAGGTATCTCGATGCCCTCCAGTTGATTTAGCAGCTCCTCATCCTCCCTATCATCCAAGTCTCCCAGGTCGACCAAAGGATCCGCCTCGGCCTCCTCTTGCGCTAGTCTGACCCCAATAACTTGGCAATTATCATTGCTCTCCCCGGGCGCAGATTTTCGCTCCGACCCTGAAGACGTACTGGTGCTTTCTCCACCTTGGTCTCTATTTGAGGTAGATTCTGAGCTCGACGGACTCTCGTCCCCACCATAGGACCTCACCTCCATCGCCTGGGAATCTTCCGACTTCGACTTCCATATCCTGTCTACAGACTAAATATAAATGTACAGGAATGACTAAAGGGAGTCAGGACGTACCTATTGCTCTTGACTGCGGAACGCGACCGACCTAGTTGGCTTCGAGCTGAAAATCCCAAGAAAGTTCTTTCCGAGCTAGATGATTCCGACCACTCTGGTGTCCGACCTAAAACTCTTGAAGGTTGAAAGCGAAGTGTGAAATGAATCTCGGATGTCAAGGCCCTATTTATAGGCGCTTCTGAAAATCGCCTCGGGGAGCCCAAACGTCGCGTCTTGTCAGAACTGCCAGGTGACGTGTCAGTCATCCGTAGGGCATGCACTGCTGACGTGGCCATCCCTACTCTGTCGGGGTCGGGCACATCCAACTCGGGAAAAATACCTAATTCTAGATCTCACCCCCTCGATCTCGACTTGGGGGGGGGGGGACTGACGAGGGGTCCCTGAGCTGGGGTAAGTTGCCCACTCCGAGCCGAGACGGGCTAATCAGAGTCGGCCCAGTGCATTCAGCTAAATGCCCGACCTGGATGCTGACCCGATCCCGGAGAACCCCGACCTGAAGTGCTAGTTGTTCCGATGGGACATAAAGCGCTGATGGGACATAAAGCTGCACCGCATTAAATGCTGTCAGACTTGAATTTAGTATAAATAGAGCTCCACCCCCTTCATTTAGGAGGTAACTCATCATTAAATGCTCTCAGCTACCTTGCCAGCTCGGACATACTAATCATTCGCGCGCTCGAGGGGAAAATCCGGGTCATCACCCCGCCTTTTCCTTCTTTTCTTTGTGCAGGTGACGTAGCCGACCTGAAAAGTTTAACTCGAAGGCCAACCTAAGAGTTCAGCTTGGCAAGCGTAGCCGACCAGTTCAACTGCGAGAATTCGACCTCGACAGGTACAAACTCGGCGTTACTGATGCCATGCATTACATGACAGAGCTGAAGAATCGTGGGATGAAAATGTTAAGAGATAGCATTCACGGCATTGCTGACCAAGGCCACCCCATAACGTGCCTGGTTTACACTCTTTTGTTTCCTTGGGTTGCAAATTTGGCTCGTGAATTTTACATCCCATCTGCTCTTCTTTGGATTCAACCAGCTACAGTTTTGGATATTTATTACTATTACTTCAATGGCGACGAGGATGAAATTACTAAAAATAGCAGTGACGCCAGTTGGTCAATTCAGCTACCTGGGCTTCCATCGCTCTCAGGCCGTGACCTACCCTCCTTTATGCTTCCTTCAAGCTCAGATGCACATGGTTTTGCGTTGCCATCATTTAGAGAGCAGCTAGATAAACTTGATGAGCAAGAAAACCCCAAAATACTTGTGAACACATTTGATGCACTTGAGCTTGAGGCTCTCAAGTCCATTGAGAAATACAATTTGATTGGTGTTGGACCCTTGATTCCATCAGCTTTCTTGGATGGAAAAGATCCTACAGATACTTCATCTGGTGGTGATCTTTTCGAAAAATTGCAAGATTACATGGAATGGTTAAACTCAAAGCCCGAGACATCAGTTGTTTATGTATCATTTGGGAGTATGTTGAATCTACCAAAAGGTCAGATGAAGGAGATCGCAAGAGGGTTGCTAGAGACTGGCAGGCCATTTTTGTGGGTGATAAGAGCTGACAAAAATGGAGAAGAGCAAACGGAAGAAGAGAAATTAAGCTGCATGGAAGAATTGGAGCAACAAGACATCATAGTACCATGGTGTTCGCAACTTGAGGTTCTAATACATCCTTCGTTGGGATGTTTTGTAACACATTATGGATGGAATTCTACATTGGAAAGCTTGGCTTGTGGCGTACCAGTTGTGGCTTTTCCTCAATGGACAGATCAAGGGACAAATGCTAAGCTGATACAAGATGTGTGGAGGTCAGGAATAAGGGTAGCAGCAAATGAAGATGGTACAGTTGAGAGTGATGAGCTCAAGAGGTGTATAGAGATGGTTATAGATGGTAGAGAGATAGGGCAAGCAATGAGAGGAAATGCTAAGAAATGGAAAGATTTGACAAGGGAGTCTATGCAGGAAGATGGTTATTCATATGAGAATTTGAAATCATTCATTGAAGAAGTTGGAAAAGGTTTCTAGCTAGTACGAGTGGAAACTTTAGGTTCTAAGTTTTTGCCATATATTTAGCTAAAGTTTGCTCAAAATTTATTATTTCCCACATTCTAACATAATTATGAACTTTTATAATTTATTGTTGTCGTGCTTTTGTACTATAGTATTCAAGTTTCCAATTTCATCTCAATTATTTGAAATCAGTAAATTATGTATTATTGTATTATGGCTTGAATTTCAAGTAGAAGAGATACTAAAATTTGGATATGAAAAGAGATAACGCACATATGAATAGTGCTAGAGATGCTAAGAATGAAGAATAGCAAGGTGAGAAAAGCAATTTGTATTGCTCAGGTCGTCACCTCTACTACAAGAAAACGGGAAAGGGGGAATAGGTTAAGGCACTAAATAAGGGCTGCTTCGTGGTGGGGTGTGTATGCACATACCTACACACCTACCCACCACACAGATCGCTAATTCTATCACATCATGGGAGCTATGATTGGTCTCTAAAGCTGTGTGTGACTCTTGTGCAAGTGATATGTGTGATTTTGTTTGGGTTTGTGCGGTGTGTGCTGTGTGATTATATGTGAGATTTTGTTATTTTGTGTGTTTTAGGCAATTTTTTGTGTTGTGTGTGTGATTGTAAAATTTTGTGAATGGTCACAAAGCAGTACAACTGAGGGCAAGAAGCAGTACAACAAATGGAATTTGCTGAAAGAAATTTGAGCATGTACCTTTTAATGTGATCCAACGGCCAAGAAGCATTATAACTGGTGGATCACGATAATGTGTTGTGTGCAATTTTTTGTTGTGTATGTGGGTATCATGTGTGTATGTGTGGGTATTGTGTGTGTGTGTGGGTGTTGTGAAGAAGAAGAAGAAGATGGGAAAAAAATTAGTTTTGACATTTTTTTATGAAACTGAAAAGACCAAAATGCCCTCAAGCATAAGTCTTTGTTTGGCATGTTCTAATGTCATGGGGGAATTTGGATAATATAAAATGTTTATGGGGAGTTTGGACTTTAGCTAATAACTCATGGGGGAAAATGAGATTTACTCGTTGTTTTACTGATTGTTTTTTCCTTATAGCTTTTTGCTTTTATGCTTTTATGCTTTTTGTTTTTTTCTATTTTTTGGGAAATAATTAAAGGCTAAAATATCCTTCATCTTGATAGATCTGTTTTTAACAGAGTTAAAATCTATGGGGGAATCTATGGGTAAATTTAAAACTACATCGGATTGTTTGAGATTTAAAGCAAAACACGGGGGCGGGGAGGGGGGGGGGTTTTGGCATTCTCCCGAGACAAAAATATATATTTCATCACCATATTGGTAACTTTTTAATTCTTTTTAGGAATAAGACATTCAAGTCCTCAACTTTTTAGCATTGGGACAATTAGGCCCCTCAATTTTTAAAAATCTCTTAGGAAGTCCTTGGCCAAAGGGTAATTTGGTCTTCTTTTCTAAAATAATTGAATAAAAGAAATAACATAATCTTAAACTAACTTCATATATTTAATATATTATACACTCACCCCAAAAAAATAAAAAATATCTGAAAAAAATAACAAATTACAAACTTACCCTATCACCACCATCTACACCACCACTACCTCCATTAGCACCATCATATAGAAACCCAAAACTTCACCAATAATACCACCAACTCCACTACATATCACACTCCACCCCAGGGGCGGAGGGAGAGGGGGGCTGGCGGGGGCCCCAGCCAAAAAAAATAGATTTGGCCCCCTAAGTAAAATTGAAAAAGTTATAAAAGTTTTTAAAATTATGGTGTTGTTGTGGTAGTTAATCACAAATATATTCATATTGATGGTGTAAGTTTAAATCACCATAGTTGCATATTATTTTTTGCAAAAAATACCGTACAATTTTTTTAAAAAAAAAACAGTCCCCCAACATTAGATTTCTAGCTCCGCCCTTGTTTCACCCTATTAACATCACCATCATCACCACTACATACATACATTTAATATACCTATATTTTCAACTCCAAAATCACCACCACCCACCAACTCCGACTCTAATGTTAACCACAACACAAGTTCGACCGCCAACACCAATTCCACCATCATCAATACTATTACTACCAAATACACATTAACAGCCCCTACCTCAAAAAATCGCATCCCTTACACTTTGCCCCTCAACCTCTCTCGAACTCTCTAGCCCCACCTCCTCAACCGGTTACAGCTCTACCTACATCGACCAACCCCTAAACCATGAGTATATGTATCTGTATTATATAGGTTAGTTTTTTATTTAAGGTGTGTTTATATTAGTTTGTATGTATATATGGTATATGGTGGAGTTGGTGATAAAGTTTTTAGTTTTTTAATATAGTATTGTGTTTGTGGGAGTGGCAATGGTAATGATGGTGGTGGTGTTGATGGTGGAGTTTGTGTGGGGATAGAGCAATTAAAATAAGTTCGTAATTTGTTGATTTTTTAGGGTTGTCTTTTATTTTTATTTTGGGTATATGTAAAATTTATTAAATTTATGATGTTAGTTTTAAATTAACATGTCTTTTTTATTTAACTATTTTGAAACTACCAAATTACCCGCTAGTCAAGGATCTCTCAAGAGATTTTTAGAAACTTAGTGATCTAAGTGTTCAAATACTAAAAAATTGGGGACTTGAATGTCTTATTCCCATTGTGGAAATGATACCTAAACAAGTGGAAATATCTATATGTTTGCATGTGTTCAATATTGTGTTAACGTTTGTACTACTATATACCACCCTATTCTTATCACCAATTTACCACCTCTTCTTACATAGATGCTTAATTGCTATCTAAAACAAAAAACTTTTATTTCTCTATCTTCTTTTAGAAAGTCAACTAAGCATTCACATACGAGATTGTAAATTAATGAAAAAATAGGGTGTTATCTAGCATTACTGTTTATTTACTTGGATCTCTATGCTTTTCTCTTCTTTATACGATTTTGGAAGGAGAAAAAGTTGGTCACAAAAAGAAAATCATTTTACCATGCTTTCCTTAAAATAGTTCATATGCAATTTAATTACATCTATTAATATTATAAGAGAATAACTATTTTGCCACATGTAAGCAAAAGATTATCCCTCCAACAAAAACCAGTATGTCCCGAATAAGCAAATAAGCACCATCACAAAAAAAAGAGTCTTACTTCTATCCAAAAAATCAAATATTCAATTTATTTATATTTTCCTTCATCTGCTATTTTCTGTGTAAATGACATGTAGATGATGTTGCAATGAGAACAAATTTAGTTGGTAAATATTATTGTAAAAATCAAACTAAAAATTACATGTCTTCATCTGTTATTTTTTTTACTTATTTATAATTTTGTTTGCCATTTCACGAGCTTCATAGCGATAGTTAGGCTTGTCCAATGTGGAACACTTTTTTTTTTTTTTAGTTTCGTCAAAAATAAAATTGCAATATAAAAGAAAGCTGGAACAAGCAATACTACACCTAGGTATCAACAACACAAAAACTTTGTTATGATTACCCTCTTTCTTATCAGACTCGGGACTAAAATAAAAGAGTGGTTGGGACAACAAGTATCTATCTCTTTTGTATTTTGGCTACACGTATAAAGAAACTCCCAACCTCTAATCTCCCCAGTCATTGGAAAACAAAAAGGGAAAAAAGCACAAACAAAAAGAGTTTATTTCACCCTTTCACCCCTTCACCTCTCCTTCTCATCTAGTCAATGACAAATCTCTCATGTAACTCATAAAAATTCAATTATACAAGGAAGATTGAAGGCGTAATTGTTAAGAAACCTGAGGATCCATCTTAAAACCAATTGGTGTCAAGTGGAGTAGCCCAAGATCTTATTAAGTGGTCTAAGAGTTTATGATTTTTCTATGTGGGACAAGTGCATATTCTAACACTCCCCCTCACGTGTGACCTGGTCACACGTGGAATATTGAACACGCGTGGACCTTATTTTGAGATGGTCACACTTGGAAGATTAAATACATGTGGACCGAATTTTTTGAGATGGGTCACACATGAAAGATTGAACACACATGTGGTAGATAACACATGTGGAAGATTGAAAGTGCGTGGACTATGTACACGCGAAAGATTGAAGACAAGTGGACCTGATTTGAGATGGGTCGCATGCGGAAGATGAATGAGACTAGATCATGGGCCTAGCTCTGATACCATGTTAAGAAGCCTGAGGATCCATCTTAAAACCAATTGGTGTCAAGTGGAGTAGCCCAAGATCTTATTAAGTGGTCTAAGAGTTTATGATTTTTCTATGTGCGACAAGTGCATATTCTAACAGTAATATATAGCATTTATCATATAATAACGCTTAATAAGAGAACGTAACTGCCAAAACTTGTGAGGTAGGGGTAATATGCAACGAGATGATTATTGGAGACTTGCTGTTACTACGGACTAGTTATTGAACCTGCGCCATTAGTATTGCTTTCGTAAAAGACGTATACGCATGGGCTCGTGATGATGCAAGTACAATTTCTTTTCAAGCTACAATCCTCGTGGAGCATTCAGGGATGTGCCTTTTATGGATAGCTATCAAATATCTTTCAAAGCTTGGATATGATTTTTCATGGATAGCTTTCAAATCTCTTTCAAAACATGGATATGATTAATTTTAGGGTAAATAGCGTCTCGGCCCTCTATGGTTTACTATAAGTGCAAGTCGGGTCCCTGTAATTTCATAATTAGCTTATAAACCCCTATGCTTTTCAAAATTGAAGCATGCATGCCCCCTCCGTCAAACAATCTGTCAATTTTAACAGAATTTGTTATGCACGTGCTAGTAACGCAACTGTTTGTGTTTTTTACACGATTGACCAATATGTATGAGGTGCGCAATGGCCCCTTGTGTTTTTAATGATAGTGCGCAATAGCCCCCTGTGTTTTTAATGATGGTGTGCAATGACCTCATGTGTTTTTAATGATGGTGCGCAATGGCCCCTTGTGTTTTTAAAGATATTTGATATGCTGACATTACCTCGAGGGAATTTGTGTTATTTTGATATTGCCGTTAAAATTTTAAACGGACTTGGACCAAAGGGGCACGTGTGCTTCAATTTTCAAAAGCACAGGGGGTTATAAGCCAATTATGAAACCACAGGGACTCGACTTGCACTTATAGTAAACCACAGGGGGCCGAGATGCTATTTACCCTTAATTTTATTAGTATATGGAGAATTTTACAAAGAAAAAAAGAGCAGCCTAAAATATTAGTCGACTTTAATTGAGTCGATATCAATCGTTTTCAATGAAGTATATCCTACACTTAGCAAATAATAATAATAAATAAATAAAGTTATCCTTCATCCCATGGGAAATGAGTTCGGAAATGTGTAGCAGATTGTTAAAGAAATTATAGATGATGTTCATAGTAAAATGATGTCTGGGAAAAAATGAGTGAATTGCTTGCTGCCCCCCTGTGTTTTGCCCGAAATACTCATTCACCCCCTGTGTTTTTAAAATATGCTCATTACCCCCCTGTGTTTTTATCGATTAAGCTGACGCACCCAAAATCGCTTATTCCGTTAGCAAACGTTACAAAATTAGTTAATTGATCGTTATACCCTTACATAAAGTTAAAATCGAAAAAACATAGGGGGTAATAAGCCTATTTTAAAAACACAGGGGGTGAATGAGTATTTCAGGAAAAACACAGGGGGGCGGCAAACAATTTACTAAAATGGTATTTTTGTCCAACAAAGAATTTATTTTAACCAAAAGCATAAAAAAATCGCATTTTAAGCGCGTGTGTTACAATTGCCGTTAAATTAAACGGTTTTTCTAACGAAGGGGGGCGGTCAGCTACATTCCGAAAATCACAGGGGGGTAAGAAGCATATTTTAAAAATACAGGGGGTGAATGAGTATTTCGACCAAAACATAGGGGGGCGGCAAGCAATTCACTCGGAAAAAAATTACAGGAACAATAATTTCAATAGGGATCTTAGTAGACTTTGGAACCTCTGTGAGATAATCAATTAGTTTTCAAGGTTTTTATTTTGTAAATGATATTACAATTGTATATTGTTTGGCCAAAAGTTTTTGATAGTTCAATAATTTTTTTTTTGCTGACCCAGTAAAAAACAAATAGTTAAGCACTGGAGAAATTCTTATCAAGCACTTTATTTTAGAATATTAATTTATTATTTGTAGAGATTGACATCTATAATCAAATCGTAGACGTCAGAATGTAGGATCGAAAACAGAATGAGCACTACCAACATTATATAATGTAATTTTTGAGTTAGTACAACATGTTTGACGAAAATAAAAGGGTTAGTACAACATGCATGTGCGATACTTCTCACAATATTACAATTTATGTTTGAGAACGAAACAGCCACCTGGTGGGTTTGCTCCCCACATGCATGTAGAGGCGGATATATATTAGGGGGCTATTGTGAGCTGCAACCTTTATTAACTCTAAAATTAAGTTATTAACGAATAAGTTAGATTTATGTTTTAAAAAATATTTGTATTCTAAAGGTATTTTTAAAATAAAAAATTAATTTAGTTTTCACTGAATTTTTTTCTATATATAAATATTCAATTATATATTTTTAACCCTACTAAATAAAAATATTGAATTCGCTCCCTGCATGAGACCATGAGATGACAATCATTGCATCTAGAATGTCTATCAAAGTTGTACGTTTTTTGAGATCAGGAACCAGAACCACAACCTAGTTTTTGAAAAGATTTTCCTGTTTAGCCACTAGAATTTTGGTCCAATTGTATGTAACTCGTTATATATACGAAAAGTTAAAAGTTTGAATTTCGCTAATTACATTATACGACCTTAGACCTTCTTGAATCAAAAAAAGAAAAAGAAAAAATATTTTCCGTTTAAGTCTCATCTCATCACTCTTTCTTTTGTTTTTTTTGCTAAATAAGTCTCATCACTCTTGTTTGTTTATCACATGCATAGTTTATAATCTTGCTTGTACATAGAAGGCGTATTGAAAATGTGAAACTAATTAAGTAAATTCTTGATAATAATTTGATCTTTTAAATTAAATCACTATAACATTTAGGATCTCTTGCAACACTTTAGTTGAAAAATGAACAAAAGTGTTGCGAAAGATGAAAAAAACTGTTACAATAGGTGTTTTATTTATAACGATTTTAACCATTATATAAAGTAAACCTTTTTGCAACACTTGAAAAATATTTAATAATTGTTTTGATAATAATTATTCATAAAATTACTTTTTAGTAACGGTTTTAAAATGTTGCTTATTAATTATAAAAAAAATAAAAATTTTGTAAGGAGAATATATGCAACTATTGATATTATTTCTAATGATTTTTAATTTTTTTGTAATAATTTTAAATATTTTTAAATATTACAATAGATAAAAATATATAATACAGAATAATCACTTAAATCAGGGTTTACAGCACGTGAAATGTTAAGATGAAACTTATGTTTTTATAATCGACTTTCGGCCACCAATTGGCTTAAATAAAACAGACTGGTTGATTAAAGCTGCTCCCCACATGAGTCCATGAGATGACAATCATTCCATTTAGAATAATATTTTCTTTCACTTAACTTAAATAAAATAGTCAGGTTGACTAGAACTTCTCCCACGAGTCTATGAGATGACAATCATTCAATTTAGGACAATATTTCCTTTTTTTTTTAAAAGTTATTATTTCATCTAAAATTTTAAATTATTATAGAAAAACTTGTATATTTATTATTTTTTAACAAGTTTTTCACATGTACTTAAAATTTATTTTTAACCTTGTTCGTAGACAGTCTTAATATTTTTAAATAAGTGACTGCAATATTTAAAATCATGATCAAAACTCTGACATCATATATTAAATTAAAACTTCATCTAAAAATCTAAGTTGCTAAAAAGGAATTTATTTATTATTTATTATCTTTTTTCAAATACCCTAATTTATTTATATTATTTATTATCTTTTTTCAAACACGTTTCATTAACCAAAACTGTGAAATTCTATCGAAACTGTACCAAATTTTCCATCTTTTCTGGCCACCAAAAAAACAACTTCATGTCACTTCTTGAATGCTTAAAAGTCTAACAAAGAACTAGTAGCATTAGACTTGTCCAGGACCACATATAATTGATCTAATATGTAGTCCAATTAGGTTAAATTCTTAAAGATTTCAATATGTGATATATACCAAAATTAACTTGAAACCGAATTCTGTTTGTTTATTTTATTTTTCAAGGCTGACAGAAGCCAAGGCTATTAGTGGCTGACATCTGTGATGCAGTTTTTCTTTCCACATGTATGATAGGAGGAGATAATATTTGAAAGTGATGCAAAAGCTCGAAGTATACTAGAATATGTTTAAGATTTTATCTTCTAGTTTCACTCGGAATCGATTTGAATATTCTCATAATACCGATTCACTTATAAAGCTATTATAATACAGATTTACACCACTGATTAATCTGATTTAATAGTAATAAATTAATGACGATAAAAAATTAATAGTGATAAATTGATGATGATAAAAGATTAATTTTTCTCCATTAAAGTGATCATCACTTTTTACTATTAGATTAAATAATTAATGGTACAGACCTCCTCAAATTCTTTTATAATATTATAATATTACGAAAATGTGTACACTTAGAACCGGACTGTTTGTATCTAATTCACACACAGAGAACTTGTCAATTCATGACCAACACTTAGATTGGCCTTTTTTTTTTATCATTTGATATGATCAACCACTCATGGGCGGAGCAAAAAATTTAATATTGAGGGGTCAAGATTAAAATAAAAAAATTGATGACAAAAAAAATTAGAGAACTGATAACTTTTTTAACGATATTATATATATATATATATATATATATATATATATATATATTTTTTTTTTTTTTTAAAAAAAAATCCCTTCTAGCTCCACGCTCCTTACACGCTTTTTTTTGTTCAATTAGTATAGGGGCTTTTCATTTCAACCAAATTAAAATACAAAGAAGTATATATACTCCCCAATCAAAAAATTACATAAAAATAAATCAGGCTATTCTCTGAATTAGCCAATAGTCTAATATTGGTGTCTGTTTATAATATCTCCATCCCCTGCAGCTACTAGCTAGTATTCATCAAGGATGATATCTATCAAATCAGAATAATTGCCCAGATCCTCCTAGCTTGCACCTCCACAATCACACCTTTACTATCATCTTTGATTCACCACTCTGGCATAATATCACTGGTTAACAGAAATTAGGCTCAATTTGTACTACAATGGCGCAACCACGCCATGTCTTTGAGGAGTAACGATTTTTTCATAACATCATAATGTTATAAGTACAATCTAACAGTTATAAATTATTTATATTATTTTATCATAATTGTAATGATTTCACACCGAGATTTCACCTTCACAAGAAATAATTCTTAAGGGTTAATAGTTATCTCTCCTAATAGACTAATTGTTGGGTATCAGCGCAGCGGAATGATAAGGGACAAACAGTATAACACAGCTAAAATATGAATGAGAACAGAGAAAGTAGAGACACAAGATTTTTACGTGGAAAACCCTCAAACAAATTAAGGAAAAAAACAACGGGCAAGTATAGGAGGATTCACTATGATGTAAGAATATTGTACAACACATTCTCTCTAATACAAGGAGAGAACTATATTACTCTTTCTAATAATAGGAGAAACTAAACTCTCACTCAAAGAACAATAGAAGAAGAAAGAACACTCAAGAAAACTCACAATGTTTTCTCTCTATTTTGGAATGATATTGTTGGTGCAAATGAGCCTCTATTTATAGGCTCATTTCATTACTATGCAAATAATGTTTTTCCATTTTTGCCCCCAGCATCATCATTTCACTTTTTCTTCTTTTTCTTCACTTTTCCTTCTTTTATTATTTTGACAACTTTTCCACCGAAAGTTGGCTTTGCTTTCGTTAGGTGGTGCAACAATCTCCCACTCAAAACCAACCTTTTGGTGGACTTTACAAATCTCTCCATACTTGCCATTTCATGTTGCTTACGTCTTCGCTAGGCCACAAGAAGATCTGCTCCAAACAAACTTGTCAACATTGATTGGCTTTGTCATGACATCTGCAAGATTGTCGTTGGTGTGAATCTTTTGCATATCCACACTTCCTTCCTCCACTACTTCACGAACAAAGTGATATTGAATCCCTATGTGTTTCGTCCTCGAATGAAAAGCTAGATTCCTTGCAATGTGCAAGGCACTCTAACTGTCACAATACGAGAGAATTTTCTCTTGTTTGTGCCCGAGCTCCTCCATTAACCTTTTAATCTAGATTGTTTCTTTACAAGCGTGTGTAGCCGCCATGTATTCAGCCTCTGTTGTAGATAAAGCTACAACAGTCTGTAACTTAGATACCCAGCTTACCGCGCCTCCTGCAAGTATAAACACATAGCCTGTAGTGGATTTTCGTTTGTCAAAATCACCTGCAAAATCTGAATCAACATAACCATTGATAGTAAGTTCCGATCCTCCATAACATAATGCGACATCCGAGGCTCCTTTAATGTATCTTAGGATCCTTTTAACCGCGTTCCATTGCTCTCTACTAGGATTCGCCATGAACCGACTGACTGAGCTGACTGCTTGAGCAATATCTAGTCTCGTACATATCATAGCGAACATGAGACTTCTCACTGCTGATGCATACGGTACTCGAGATATTTCCATCCTCTCTGCTTCATTACTAGGGCACATACTTGAGGATAATATAATTAACAGGAAGTGGGGTTGAGATTTCCTTACAATCTTGCATGTTGAAGCGCCGCAAGATTTTCTTGAAGTAATTCTTATGAGAAATCCATATTTTCCTGCCTTCTTTGTCTCAGTGAATTTGCATCTCTAAAATCTTGTTTGCCGGTCCCAAATCCTTCATGTCAAACTCCCTAGCCAATTGTGCCTTCAATTCTTGGACTCGAACTTTGTTGGGGCCTGTTACCAGCATGTCAACCACGTGCAACAACAGAATGATGAAATCATTATCTCCAAACCTCTTGTAATACGTACAATGGTCTGGATTGAGTCTGTTGTGCCCGAGGCTAATTATGAAAGAATCAAATCTCTTGTACCAGCATCTCAGCGCCTGCTTTAGTCTGTACAGAGATTTGGTCAACCTATAAACTAAGTTTTATTTTTCTTTCTCAACAAAACCTTCTGGTTGGATCATGTAAATCTCTTCTTCAAGTTCACCATGAAGAAAAGCAGTCTTTACATCTAATTGTTCTAGATGTAAATCAAATACAACATACATGGCCAAGACAACTCTGATAGTTATAAATCTAACCACAGGAGAAAATATTTCGTTGAAGTCAATACCTTCTTTTTGAGCAAATCCTTTCACCACCAGTCTTGCACGATATCTCTCCACTTGGTCATTTCCATCTCGCTTGATCTTGAATACCCATTTGTTACTAATGGCTTTCCGTCCAGGTGGTAGAGGAACAAGCTCCCACGTCTTGTTTCTATGCAGAGCTTCAATTTCTTCCTGCATTGCTGTCATCCACAAAGCCACATCGGGACTATTCACAGCCTCGTGAAAGGTAGATGGCTCTCCATCCTCCGTTAGAAGACAATATGCAGCCTTGCTCGCCATGACATAGTCTGAGTGCCAGGCCGGGGTTGATGTTTGACGCGATGAACGTCGAACATCTATAACCTCAGCCTCATCTACTTCTTGTTCCTCGTCCAATATGGGTTGACCTGCCCCGACTCATTTTGTATGTGTCAAAGAGTGGTTGTGACAACTTATTTACATAACTTCCCATACCTTAACAAAGGAAGAAAAAGAAACATCTTTTTCTTCAGACGTTAAGAAAACAGAAGACTGTGGTCTTCTTACACTCTTCCTCTTCCCATCTCTCTGCATACTAATGTGTGTAAAATAATCAAAGAGAATAGAGCATTTAAGTTATAGAATAGTTAGGCTACAATCGCGTATTGTAGACTCAGACTACTTGCATATGCAGTGGAACAAACACTTCAACGATCTGCATTTTTTCCTCATAAAATGTCAGTCCACTTTTATGAAATTTTAGTTTTATGAAGATTCTGATGATTATATAAAAATCTTCATTGGTATCAGAGCCATGTTGTTTGTTCTCTGCAGTATATATGTGTATATGTATGTGATTTGTAAAATTATTGTGATTTGAGTGCTATTGGCGTAATTTTTTTGTTAATTTACATTTTTGTAAAGTATCCTGAACATGTGTCATTGTAGTACTGATAGAAAGTGCTCATTGCAAGGATTCTAACGACGTAAATTTTGTAATTTTTTGTTTACTATTGAATTAGTTACGAATTTTTGAAGTTGAATTTTCGTAACATGTTTTAGCCCTTTTTCATGTAAATATCATGCTCCAAAAATTGTGTATTTGGTACTGTTAGAACGGGCTCGTTGGGCCTTTTCGTAGACATACAATTCACTATATTTAGCATTAAAACGCATGAGATATGAATTTTCAAAGATTTTCTTAAAAATTTGGAAAATTTATGCTAGTGTGTGTTCTTAGTGTAGTGTGTGTGCATAGAAAAACATGATAAGCTTAGTGAACATGGTATGAACATGGAAGCTGCGTGGCCCAATCGTGGGTTGCCACGTGGCCATGCCTTTTAGTGGTTGAATTTTATTTTTATTTTAAAAAAAATGAATACTAATCTGTAAGGCCAACCACCGGCGCCACATGGCAACTACGTGGTAGCCACTGGCAAAGCCACTACCGTCCGGTCGGGGGTGATCCAGCTGGAATTTTATTTAAATTTTTTTAATAAAATAATAATAAAAACAGTTTTTATTTTATTTTATTTTAAATAATACATTAGTTGTATTTGTTTAAAAATTGACCTAATATCATAGTTGCATAATTGGACTGTTTCATACACGCAATTATTTTAAATAAATCAGATGACAGTTGATGATGGTCTAACTTGGGTTTGAAAAACCACAAAAGTTAATCAACTCTTTTGGCCAACATACGAACTATCACGTAATTTACCTAAATCTAAAATTGGGTTGATTCAGAATTTTTTGTTTAGGGGATAGAAATACACAATTTAGGAATTTATATTAAACAATTTTTTTTTATTGGAGACTAAATTGATTTTTTAGTCTAATAATACTTTTAAAATATACGTATTTTTTGAAATACAACTTCAAAACTCTGTTATTAAGGTCAATAAAAGTTACAACCGCTTCCGAACTGTAATTATATCCACCCATTTGTGGAATCTAAGTTTTAATCTTGTAAGACACTTGAAGATGTTGAGACAAGAATTTGTAGTTACTTGGACGTCATATCAATGCATTAATCTGATATGCAAATCGAGTTGGAAAATCAATTCGAAATTGTCTTCTAAATGTTTATTATAGTTTCGGTGGCTGACATCAGACAAGGGGTTTCTTGCATGAAGACACTATCCAACCTGTAGTCCTTCCCTTCCACATGGGATGATCAGGATATTAAGGATGGAAAATATTTGAAAGAAACGCCAAGAACTAAGGAAACCTAGTATATCCCAGGATCTTTTTTTCTTTTTCGCAACTAAATTGTAAAAAGTTTATATAATAAAAGGGTATTTTTGACTTAGACCCCTTCCACTTTTAGGATATGAGACTCAAATCCCCTATCTTTTAATATATGAGACTCACACCCTTTCTGTTATAACATTTTTTGTGAAGGACCCGGACAGCAAATACCGATAGCGTAAAATGCTTCACCAGCGCAATCACCATAAGGAGCACACACCTCAGCCACCACTCACTAACCATACTAACCATAATCACCGGCATCATCCTGCACTTTTCACAGCCTCTTGGCATGCTACACATACATACACAACACACACAGTTTCTGTTGGATATCTTATGGATTGTTGGATATTTTATGGATTGTTGTATCACTGAAAATAATAATTTGCATATTAGAGGCTGATAATTAATGCAATAAGAAATCTAAAATAGATTTAAAAATCTGGAGCATATATACAACTTGAAGATAAGAATTTCCTGCAATAAAATAAGTTAAATAAACAGAATATGTAATTGTAAGTTAAGAGTATAATGGAAAAGACACACCAGAAATAAAATGAGATTAGATCGAGGCATGAGTTAGACTCAGTTTCCTTAAGACTTTAATGCCCTGCTACGGTATTGACAGTTGATAGCGCAAGCCTCCCAAGATACAATGATCTTATCTTCATGTAATAGGAGCACACCAAATTATAAGAACCGGCGAACCCAAAAAATGTAGAACTCTTTCTCACTTAAACTATAATGCTAATTACTGATGAATTGCTTATGTCTTTGTAGCTTTAATTTCTTCTTCATCTCTTCTATATTTTTCATATCTAAGCTCGCTTCTCTTCTCTCCGCTCTTTTGCTTCAACTGAACAGGTCTTTATATAGCAAATGAAAGCACAACAAAGTTGACTTTCCAACTTCAACTTTGCCTCAAAATTCAGCCATAGGTTCCCACGCATAGACCATTCAAGCTGCAAAAATTTGACTTGACAAGCTGCTATTATTTCTACAGCTCTCAAGCATTCACCTCAGCTGCAAAATCTACTGAGAATCTGAGTAGCTTCATTTGATTATTTTCATTCACATTTCCAACAATCCCCTACATAAATGGAAATGAACTAAACACAATGCAAAATGTAGAATGCAGACACTTGAGAGAGAGTTCAAAAAAAAAAGATACTGCATTGAGATAGGTAGCTTTTGACCTTGAGCCTTCTCTAGTGAGAACTATCGGATTTACTAATTCACCAGTGAATATGATGTCTTGAATTGTTCAGCTTTTGTGTAAACCAAGTCAATAGAACTTACACAGTATCCCTCTAGACATTTCAGGGTTCTCATTGTTGTGTTCATTTTGGCCCTGAACAACTCCCAGATTCATGAGTACTCTAGAGAATTCAGCTTTAAAAATTCTCGTAGGAGCGACCCACTCCCTACTCACATACGTGATCACTTATTAAAAGTATCCCTGTAATACCCTACTTGGATTTTCCAAGATATAAGTATCATTAAAAGCATAGCTTAGCCTAAACCACCTGCAGGCAGCACTGTCTGCTCGTCATAGGAATAGGTAGGAGTATTACCCCTACAGTGCTCCCACTGAGTTGTACATAATTCAATTTTTTCCTTTGAACCTAGATCCAGGGATCTCCTGTCAACAAGGTAGAGTTTACCATTATGACAACTCTTTAGAATTAGGCTTTAAAATCCATTCCCCTCGACGAATTATACTTGCTCTCTATTTAAACCTTTCATAAGCGGATCCGCAATATTATATTTTGACTTTACATAGTCAATAGAGATAACCTCATTAGAGAACAATCTTCTTACGGTTTTATATCCAAGACATATATGTCTAGGCTTGCCGTTTATACATACCACTTTGTGTCCTTCCAATCAATAATTGACTATTGCAATATTTGCAAATAGTTGGCACAAGTTTTGGCCAATCAAGAATATCTTTTAAGAAATTATGAAACCACTCGACTTCTTTTCTAGCCATAAACTCAGATTCCACCGTGAATCTGACTATACAAAATTTGCTTAAAGGAATTCCATTGAGATAGTTGCACCCTAAAGATAAAGACATATTCCCTCATGGATTTGAGTATTTTATATTAGATATCCACTTAGTATCATTGTATCCTCCTAATACAGTTGGATATCCTGCAACATACAGCCTATAGTTCAAAGTGTATCTTGGATACCTTAGAACTCTTACAATAGTTGTCCACTAAACTGTCTCACAATTTATGATAGACTACTATAACTATAAGAATACTCTAACCGAGATATTCTTTCACTAGATATGTATTTACATTTGTAGGAGTCTTCACTAGACTATCTTCTTCAATACAATGAGATAGAGACTCGATTAGTCCATCAGATATTTTGGTAATTTTAATTTTTAGAATACCATTTACCACACCTAAATGTTTCACATCAGAATTGCTGATCAACATAGTCTTAATGACATCATTATCGCTTTCAATGACTAGCATGTCATTTACACAATGACATCTTCTTGAGTAGAAATATATTTTTCATATTCCTAAGATCTCATATCATTGTTGCGTAGCTTGTTTTAATCCACAGTGATTTTATAAGCTTACACATCTTCTTTTTATAGAACCATAGACCCCTTGGGTTGTTCCAAATAAATCTTTCTATTTGAGTCATTATTTAAGAAGGTTTTCTTTTACATCCATTAGATGTAACTCACAATTATTCATAGCCGCAATAGCTATCAACTTCTAAATAGATGTTAGTCTCGTAATTGGTGAACATATGTTGAAGTAATAGTGACTTTGCTTGCAATTCTTGATTACAAGTCTAGTTTTGTACTTGTCAATAGATCCACCAAATTTATCTTCCTTTAGAAAATTTATTTACACCTTAAAGGTTAATTTTCAGAAGAATGACCACCAGTTTCCTTATATAAAGGAATTAATCCACTAATAACAACCTTTTCCTAAAAAGGAACTTCAAGAGTTGTCATTATTTCCTTGATCGTACAAGCTCATTAAGACCAAAAGACTTAGGCATTATAGTACTCTTGCTATGTCTTGGCTCATCTTTATTGCCATTTGATATAGCTCTTTCACTATATCACTTTCATGACTACTACTCACACTATCATGAAGAACCGAAATCTTACAAGAATAGAATTTCTCAAAAATTCTACATCCTTGACTTTAAACAACTTTGACATGCATGTCCTCAATTCTTTGAGTTTCTGCACAAAAAATCTCGTATACCGCAATAAAGATGTAATCAATAGTCTTAGGGTCCAACCTCGACCATTCTAGGAGTAAGAACTCCTATTTCACCAAAATAGCCCCACATTACATTTCCAACCTTACATATGGGTATCTTGTAAAATACTTGTGGGTTGCTTGTCAAAATAGCATTTCCCTTCAAGTACTAAAGTTTCCTTTAATCAACAAAGCATTTAACACCACTTAGGTATTACTCTCAGTAACACCACTTTGTTGAAGTGAACAAGGAACCACAATTAATGAACAATACTATGTTCAATATAGTGTTAAGGAAATAAACATTTCCTCCACTATTTAACACGTTTATGTTGATTCACAATCTCATTTATATATTGTTTAAATACTTTCAAAATCTCGTGTTTGAAATTCTGTAAATAAACCTCATAAACTCTTTGCAAATATTTAAAAAGTAATAGAATACCTTTTTGCCTCTAACTTGCACAAACTTTAATTCACAAATACTGTAGTGAATTTGTTCTTGACTTTGAACTCCTCAATAAGTTCCAAAGTCCCCGAACTCTTCAATGAGTTTTAGTGATTTGTATCTTTGCATACTCTGCTATGCAAATAATCAACATTCATTTCTTCTAATTTATCACATAAAAAATGAGGAGGTTCTAATAGAAGTATTGAAAAATTCTTTGTTTCCACAACATTTTGTACAAATATTTTTTAAAACTCAATTTTAATAAATCATCACATACTTCAAAGCATGTATAATCACATATATACATAGAGCACATTGCAATTTGGTATGTAGTTATTTAAACAAATAACTTTTATACTATTACAATATGAAAATACATATCATAATCACATTTATGAATTGTTTTTCATATTTTATTAGTCCTCAAAAAGGTTCACCCAAAATATTATATTTTCAACTATCATATTTTTTTGCTCAATTCTTTGCTCCTACTAGTATTGGCCTAGAGGCTAGATTTGAGCAAATATTAGAATGAGAAAAATATAATTTAACTCATTCATAAGTATGAATCAAATTTTATTTCAATCATAAATAAAACATGACATAAAATCTCATTTTGCCTATTAAAAATAATATTCCAACCACATGAGATTATTGTATAAGATGCAAATATCTTCTCAGTTGCATTTATCAAATTAACCACATATTTGCATGTCATAGAATCAAGGATTTTGATTTGTACTAAAATATACACATTCTCCAAATATTTAAAAGAAATTATATTTCTACTAGAAACACAATCTAGGAAATATAATAGGCATGAGAGAATAAAATATTGGATGTGAGCTATAAGTATTTAAATTGCCACCTCACTAATAATTAGTAGTCCACGCATTTAAAGGGCTAATAGAAGACATTAGCTTAGTAGTCATGCAATTTTTCAACAACCTAGAAGTCTCATGTTCAAAACACGTCAGCCACAATTACAAGTTATTTTTTGTTTCTCAAAACCCATGTGGGCCGATACTGCACATGATTCTCAATAACCATATCTGTCATCTATCAAAAGTCATGATAGTTACTAATTGACTTTTGTCTTCAAAACATCAGTGGGCCCAGTTTGCACATGACACTCAACAAACAAAATTAGCAATCCTCAAATCAAGTATGCTATCACGTGAATTTTGCATGATTTATATATTTCACCACTTATCATGTGCCACTTGTCACACGTTCATTGGCTGTCAAAGATAGCAAATAAAACGACGTAGTTTTTGGTTATCTTCTTCTTCACAGCCATGCGAATAATTTTTCCAATCTTTAAAAATTCAAAGCTCTTTCGTGTTTAGTCCAAATCATAGAAATTGGAATGATTAGGTTCCTAAAATTGAGTAGAATATTAATACACAAATTAATCTCCCATTCAAGATACATCATATAACACATCATGCACGGAAATCATGTATCTATATAAACAAATACACAATGTTTAATAGGAACTCATTTAGGAACACCATATAATCATTAAAGAGCCTATATTATTTTCTAATATCCCAACAATCAAAATAGGATAGGCTCTCACAAATAGAACATGCTTGCTCTATTTTTCAGGATTATACAGTCATTCAAAACATAGTTTCACTCTTACATTTAAAATTAATTATAACCAAATTTCGTATAAAATACATTTTTGTACCGCATACCAGTACGTAAGAAAATATACACCTTAAAGTAAGTAGACTTAGAATAGGCAGACCACAAGCAATCCCCCAATACAGATCCGTAATGATCATGTAATAATATAATATATTAAATACATGTTGTGATTCAAACAACAAGCATCAGATCATATAATATGATATTATATCATGACTATAGATACTATTATAATATTGTAAAGCACATATAATACATTAGTGTACTGCATGCACTAAGTTAACTTTGGAAACAAAAAACATTTATTAGATAGGATAACAGACGCATGCACAAAATAATCGTATAGAACCAATGCACGTTCTGGAGATTGCAAAAGCAGATTAAAGTCTTAAGATTGTTGGATATCTTATTGATTGTTGGATATCTTATGAATTGTTGTATCACTGAAAATAATAATTTGCATATTAGAGGCCGATAATTAATGTAATAAGAAATCTTAAATAAATTTAAAAATTTAGAGCATATATACAACTTGAAGATAAGAATTTCCTGCAATAAAATAAGTTAAATAAACAGAATATATAATTGTAATTTAACAGTATAATGGAAAAGATACACCAGAAATAAAATGAGATTAGATCGAGGCCTGAGTTGGACTCAATTTTTGGACTCAGTTTTCTTAAGAATTTAACGCCCTGCTATGGTGCTGACAATTGATAGCACAAGCCTCTCAGGATACAACGATCTTATCTTCTTGTAATAGAAGCACACCAAATTACAAGAACCGACAAACTCAAAAAATGTAGAATTCTCTCACACTTAAACTATAATGCTAATGACTAATGAATTGCTTATGTCTTTGTATCTTTAATTTTTTTTTTCATCTCTTCTATATTTTTTGTATCTAAGCTCGCTTCTCTTCTCTCTGCTCTTTTGCTTCAACTGAACAGGTCTTTATATAGCAAATGAAAGCACAACAAAGTTGACTTTCCAACTTCAACTTTGCCTCAAAATTCAGCCATAGCTTCCCAGGCATAGACCATTCAAGCAGCAAAAATTTGATTTCACAAGCTGCTATTTCTATAGCTCTCAAACATTCACCTCAGCTGCAAAATCTACAAAGAATCTGAGTAGCTTCCCTTGATTATTTTCATTCACATTTCCAACTGTTTCACCATTATCGAATCCAAAGGTTTAATTTTTCAACTTCACCGATAAGAGTTTCGTTTGCTTTTCAACAAATTTTTTTTTCTATTATTTATCTAATTCTATTGTCTATTTGTTTTATTCTAACATTACATTTTTCTTATTTATTATTTTATGGTTTTGGTAGCTCCGTTTCCCCTTCATTTTGTTCTTGGTGCCACTGGAAGGTTAGTTCATGATCATATTAAGTTTCAGAAATGGTATCAATTTAATTAATAATTTCTTTTGATTATGAAGTAATTGAGGTTAAATGGTGTAATTTTATGAAAGTTTTTTTTATGTGATATGCTCGTTCTGATGTTACATATATATATGTATACATAGATATATATAAAATGTATGCGAGTATGTACGCATATGTTCAGGTCTGGATTATTTTATTCTTTAATTTTCTCTTGAAGAATGCTTTATAAGGTTTAGCAAAAAGAATGCTTTATAAGGTTCATCTTTGAGCAGTAATCACGGTGGTGATTAAGGATCAAAAGTTGGGGGCGCTTGGTTTTCCGGAAGTTCGAGGAAGAAAGTTGGAGGCGATGCACATTGTATTGGTTGTTTAGATTGAAGAAGAAATGGATTGGGCATAATACACTGTTTCGCCTACTAATTCAAGTTTAATCACAAAAAGAAACAGTTATTGACATATCAATTCGTAGAAAAAAAATTAGGTTCAGGTCAGGGACGGTTCAAGATTTCAACATAAGGGGTCGAGATTTAATTAAAAAGATTAATTATATAATATATTGTAAATATAAACACATGTAAAAAATTCTATTTAATAAAATGACACAAGATTATGTAAAGTAATTAATTATGTACATATATCCAATAAAAATATTATCCATACAAAAAATCTCTTAAATTTATCATGCATAAAGAAATTCTAAAATTACCTAGCCTAAAAAATAAATAAATAAAGCAAACTAAAATATATCAACAGAAAGTACCAATTTTTTTTTTATAAAAATTTGACCATGAAAATATCATCTAATAGAAAATATACATTATAAAAAATTATTATAACTCTACAAGTATTTCGTACAAAATTGCTTACCTTAATCTCTTTGTTAGTGTTGTGACTCAAAATATTCACCTATTAACAATACATAAAATAACATTAAGAAAAAAATAATGCATAAAATTACTTTGGGAAAAAATTAACTACAATACAAACTCTTTTTAAAAAAATAAATAAAAGACAAGATTCAAGAGTAAGTGCATTGTAGAAAAAAATAAATAAAAGACAAATAATTGATAATGCATAAAAACACCAATCACAATTCACAATCATATAACCAAACTCAAATGATAAAGAAAAATGCTTGTCATCTATCAACTAAACACAAATCAGATTAAAAAACAATAAATAAACAAAAAAATTACCTCAGCAACAGCTATGGCCTTTGTGAGTTGGAACGGCGGCAATGCAAAAAGCTAAAACTCAAAACTGAAATGTGCCCTCATGAAATGTGCTTTTTGCTTTTTGCTTTTGATCAAAACTCATTTGTGCACTTTTGGACAAAGTTTTGGTGAAGTTAACTTTTTGGGACTTGGTGCGGTACAGTAAACTCAATCCTCTCTTTTTATTTAATTTTATTGGGGGGCCAATAAATATTTATTTAAAAAATATAACTAATTTTTTTAAAAAACATATAAAATTGGGGGGGACCCGAGCTCCCCAGTCCTCCCCCTTAGGCTATCCTTAATGGAGTCTCTATAATGGGTCTCTATCCATCATTTTAGAGACCCATATAGAGACCAAATAGTATTTTAGAGACCCACTTAGAGACTAAGGCAAAAAAACTATTATAGAGACCCATTTAGAGACCAAGATAAAAAAAAATCTCCAGTGACGGTCTCTATAAAATTGAGTCCCTATATCGTGTTAATTTTAATTTTACATAATAATTTGATTATGTATAATTTTTTCTTGTGTGTTACTTTTTTTTAAATTAATTGTTATTTAGATTATCTCAATTTTTTTAACCAATATTTCAAGCAAAAAATATATAATTTGTGACGAACATAACGTTTAAAAAATTAGGATTACTTTTAATTACATAATTGCATTTTGAAAAAAACTAATTAAAAATCTCTAATAATAATTTACCATACGTAAAAAAAATCTTAATTAAAAATCCTCGTGTGTTGCGTTTATATTTGTTTTTGTTCTTCATTTTATTCAATTTGTAAATTAATTAATTTTATTAATTTAATCACAAATCTTTTATCTAAATAATATCCATTGGATTGGATTTTTTATACTCAATCTTATCCGTCTGTTTGTTATCTCAATATCAAATATCTTATCCATTGTGACATTCATTGGATTAGATTACCTTTCTTCAATCTCATCCGTCCATTTGTTATCTCAATCACAAATCTTTTATCTAAATAATATCCATTGGATTGGATTTTTTATACTCAATCTCATCCGTCCGTTTGTTATCTCAATATCAAATATCTTATCCAAACACCATCCATTGGATTGGATTTCCTTTCCTCAATCTCATCCATTCATTTCTTATCTATTTTGCATTCAATTTCCTATATATATTAAGCCCTCAATCCTTTAACACTCACAACAATTCAAGCATACAATCTCTCTCCATTGAATTGTATTTCTTTTCCTCAATCTCATACATTCGTTTCATTTCTATTTTGCATTAAATTTCCAATATATATAAAATGGCCTAACAAGGAACCGATTCCCCCCCATCCGACAACGAAGTCCATAACCATGCGAACGCGATGATGATGATGTACACACAATATCAATCAGTAGTGTAGGCTGCACAGGAAGCAATTACAGATCAACATGGAGGAACATCGTCGCGTCGACGATCCATACGAAGAGATCGGATAGGTGCCCATAATAGGCTAATGAATGATTATTTTGTTGACCGTCCTTTGTGTCCTGTTTTTGAATTCCAAAATAGGTTTCGCATGAGGCGCGAAATGTTTTTGAGAATTATGGGAGATATTGTGCATTTTGACGATTACTTCAAACAGAAACCGGATGCAGCTGGAAAGCTCGGTTTCTCACCGCATGTAAAGATGACAGCCGTGCTTTGTATGCTTGCCTATAGAAACCCAGCAGATGCAAATGACGATTATTTGAAAATTGCAGATACCACATGTTTGGAGTCGATGATGAGATTATGTCGTGCCGTAAATGCAGTGTATGGAGACGAGTATCTTCATCGACCAAACAATGCAGACATGTATAGGCTACTGCGAAAAGCCGATGAACGGGGATTTCCTAGAATGATAGGTAGTATCGATTGCATGCACTAGGAATGGAAAAATTGTCCAACCGCGTGGGCAGGTACATTTGTTGGGCACCATGGTTCTCCTACCATAATCCTTGAAGCTGTTGCATCGTACGACACTTGGATATGGCATTCGTACTTCGGTCCACCAGGTGCATGCAATGATCTTAATGTATTATACAACTCACCTATATTTAATGATGTTCTTGAAGGACTAGCAACGCGCATTCAGTTCACCGTCAACGGGAGACGATACAAACAATGATACTATCTGGCTGATGGTATATATCCTAAATGGTCCACCATCGTTCAAGCATTTACCGATCCACAAGGTGAAGATAAGATCTTATTTACAAGATTGCAACAGGCATACCGTAAGGATGTCGAAAGGGCTTTTGGAATCCTTCAAGCTCGGTTTGAGATTGTGAGAGGGCCATGTCGTTTTTGACATGAGGATGATATTGGGGAGATTATGAAGACATGTATAATTCTTCATAATATGATTGTTGAAGATAACCGGATAGAAGAAGGCTATGATTTTGTCGATGATCCGTCTTGTTTTTATGTAGACGAGCCACCTGTTGTGCCCAATCGAGATCCAATTACGATTAACGAATATTTAAACAATTGTGGACAAGTCAGGGATGAAACTGCGTACTTAGGTTGATTTATTTAAAAATAATGATAGTTAGGTTGATTTATTTAAAAATAAACTAATACTAATTCAATAAATAAAGCTAAATTTAAAAAAAATATAAGTTCCTAATTTAAAAAAAAAACCCTAATTACAACTATAAAAAATCATATAATTACAAATAATTTTATATAAAACTTAAATTAAAACATATAAAATATAAAAGCTAAAAAAAGTTTAATTGCAATTGAAAAATAACCAAACTAAAAAAACTAAAACAAAAAACATTAAATAAAAAAACTAAAAAAGTTATACAAACCAAAAAACTAAATTAAAAAAGTAAAAAACAAACATTAATTAAAAAATATATTTAAAAACTTAATTACAAAAAAAATAACCCTAACTATAAAACAACCCCCCCCCCCCCCTCTCCCTTTCTACCTTTCCCTTTCCCTTTCCCTTTCCCCACGCCACGCCACTGCAGTGCCCCACCCCCTCACCATCGCGCCACCACCCACAACGCCCCACCCTCCACCCCACTGCCCCCCACCTCACCATCGCGCCACCACCCACAGCGCCCCACCCCCCACCCCACTGCCCCTCCCCCCCCCCCCCCCCTCACCATTGCGCCACCACCCACAGCGCCCCACCCCACTGCCCCTCCTTACTATCGTGCCACCACCCTCACCATCGCACCCCTCCTCACCATCACGCCACCACCCTCACCATCGCGCCACTACCCACGGTGCCCCACCCCCCACCCCACTGCCCCCCCCTTACCATCGCGCCACCACCCTCACCATTGCGCCCCCACCCCACCTGCCCTCCACCCCCCTCACCATCGCGCCCCACTCACTGCCCCCCCACCCCACCCCACCATCGCGCCCCACTCTCTGCCTTGCTGCACCATCAACCATTTTTTTTTTCTGTTTATTTACCTTTTTTTTTTGTTTGTTGAGGAAAACAGGCTTTCAATTTTTAACAAATCTGTGGTATGATTTGAAATTTGTTTGTGGATGAAGATTTGTGAATTTGTTGTTGGTTTTTTTTTCCAGATTTGGTTGCATATATAGGTTGAATTCAACGGTTCTTTTTTTTTTTTTCAGCTTTTACAGGATGATCAAACGGCTACATTGTCAGAAGTTGATGTTTTTTTCTTTTTTTTTTGTTTTCTTGTCTGATCAAATTTTTTTTTTCCAGATCTGACGTTCTTGTCAGAACGTCAGATCGTCACATGCCAAATTTAGAGACCCATTTTTGTCTTCTTGTATAGTCTCCATTTTCTTCAACAAATTTGTTGAAGAAAATGGAGACTAGGTGCTATTTTAGAGACTCAAAGCTTGAGTGATGTCATAATTTTGCCAAAAACTATCAAATAATGTTTTAGAGACTCCCATTGGTGATGAATTTTGATCAATAGAATCTCTAAAATAGCAATTATTGCTATTTAGAGACCCTTTAGAGACTCCATTGAGGATGCCCTTAGAACCGCCTCTAGTTCTGGTGGTACTCAAATGGCGTGACCACGCCATGTCTTTCAGGATTAACAATTTTCTTATATCGTCATAATGTTATATATGAACGAGATCTAATAATTATAAAGTATTCATATTATTTTATCGTAATTAAATCGACAATAAGATTATGAGTAGATTTTTGATCTATTCCTGTCTTTCAGGTAACATTTCCAACATAAGGACAAATCAATTGGCATACATTTGCCACAAAAAGGCAAATATACTCCTTATTCATAACATTCTAGTTTACAGAAAATTTAGGGTGAAAGAGAGGCAAATGGTGTCCACAGAAAACAGATAGAGAGACTGCAGTGATAACGTGGAGAAAGCGAGAGGTTAGCCAATCTGGAAAATATAGGGTTAAAATTCTCATTGAAGCATTTTGTTCAGCTTATGTGGTGCTTTATGTGGGAAAAGAACTTTTACTGCATAATAATTGCATAATTGGGGTGTGTTTCGTACACAAAATTATTTTGAATAAATATATCATCTAGCTATTAAAAACACGAGTGTTTCAAGATACATAATGGTCAGATGACAATTGAGGATGGTTAACTTGGTTTTAAAGACCCACAAAGGTTTAGCCGCTAATTCAGACATCGATAGAGGTAATCAACTCGTTTGGCCAACCATAGGAACTATTACGTAATTTATCTAAATCTAAAACCGAAATCGATTCAGAATTTTTGAACATATAATTTAGAATTTTTATATAAACTATTCTTTTTTAATTTCTTTTTTTTTATTGGAGGCTACATTGATATTAATTTTCAGCCTAACAATACTTTAAAAATATATTAATTTTTTTTAAAATACAACTTCAAAACTCTGTTTTTAAGATCAGTAAAATTACAGTCGCTGCAGAACCGTAATTAGATTCACCCATGTGTGGAATCTAGTTTTCAATCTTGTAAGACTTTTTCTAATTTGTTTTTGTCGAATTGAATCTTGTAAGACACTTCACGTTTTTGCGACAAGAATATGTAGTTACTTGCAAAAGATATCATCAATACATTCTGATATGCAAATCGAGTTGGAAAATCAATTCGAAATTGTCTTCTAGTTGTTTATTATAGTTTCTGTGGCTGAAAGCAGACAAGGGGTTTCTCGCATGAAGACACCATAACGTGTAGTCCTTCCCTTCCACATGGGATGTTCAGGCAATTAAAGATAGAAAATATTTGAAAGAAAAGCCAAAAACCAAGGAAACCTAGAATATCCCAGAATCTCTTTTTCTTTTCCGCAACTAAATTGCAAATTTTTTTGTATGATTCTCTTGGACTGGTAGCAATTGAAATACGTGTAATGATTTATGTTACTTCCTTGATGTTTTATTTTCTTTTATACTGTACGAATCACACAACGTTCAATTCTTCATAATAATTGGACTTTTAAGTTAGTAAAGATTTAGGAATTGTTTGTCTCAACTATTAGATACTCAAAAATATTTTTTGTAAGTTTGGAAACTTAAGCAAAACTGGTTCATTGAAAGCGAATAATACTTCTAACATGCATGATAACACCAATAATAAACGACTTCTATTCAACAACATTTATAATCATTACTCTATTACTAAAAATTCTACAGCTCAATAGTAAATTTCACAGCTAGGCAAAACATACCTGTTAAGGTGCAAATCCACTTTATCCGGCTTGAGCTCGTGACCTACAAAAGAACAGATGAACCACGAGAGTTATTTCTCGAGGACCTCCCCAGATGATCAGGTCAGTTATAGGTACTAAGCACTAAAGTTGGAATAGTATGGAAAGATAAGTGTATAGCTATTTTGGGTAAAGAAAATACGTTACCTTTTGGGTACTATTCATGTGCTATTTATACTATGAGAAATGTTAAATACCACCTTATTTTTATAACCCAAATATCACTTCTTTTGTGTATGCTTAGTTGACATATTAAAAGAAGAAAGAGAAATTAAAAACTTTATTATTTTAGCATGCCTACTAAGTATCCATATTTGGGTAATAAAAATAAAGTGGTATATAACAATACTATTATACTAGTGGGTAAGAGATGTCTAAAGATATGCAATGATCCCCACAAATCTAGGTGAATCTTCTTGTGGACACATCATCAGTAGTTAGAGAGAGAGTAGGTTGGGCATACGCTTGCCTTGAGGACATTATATCATGTTCTATCTATATGTCAGTGCCTGTTGGGAAAAATATACAGGTCGAAGCTTTGTGTTTTGGGTCGGCGGTCAACCCATATCAATACCTTTATTATATTTCTCTATTGTCATTAATATGTTGAAGATAATAAATTATATAATAAACTCATCTCTAACAGCTTAAACTTTTATATAAGGCGGTTACTTAACATAATATCAGAACCTAAGTGGCAAAAGGTCCTAGGCCTGCACTTTTAAAACTGTCCATGTGTAAGTCTAAAAAACTAACTCATGCACTTGTGAGAGCGTGTTGAAAATGATAAATAATATAACAAACTCCTCTCGTAACAGTTTAAGTTTTTAAATGAGATAGTCATTTAATAGAACATGTCCTATCACGTGCAACGAGATTCGTTTTGAGTCTTGAACATAAATATTTTTTCTTTGTTTTTAAATGAGTGTCGACGAGATTTGAACTAAAATTGTTTGGTAATTTAAACTCTAATACTATATTAAATTATTACATTATTTTAAAATTTTAAACTGTTATATAAAAATTTATTGTATTTATTATATTCGACAACAACGATGTACTCTAATTTAGAATATTAAAGATTCTGTTTATTATCAACTCCAATAATATACGCTTCTTTGCAATTGAAGCGGGGCCTGTATCTGCCTGATGCAGACGGATCATGTCATGCGTGACAACCACAAAATTGGCTTTATTTGTTTGCATTTTATTTGATTTGTTACACCATGGATCAGATCTACCATAATAGTGTATGTAACTGCATTTACTGCAATATCCTCTAGATTTCTGAATCGCAACGACAAAATTCCAAGATGTGCTGCTACAATCGTCACCTCAAACGTCACTCTATCAGTCTTTTGTCCTCATAAAATCCTACTATATATACACGCCCTCAAACATACCTTTCCTATATCTGCTCTTTTTCCTATAAAATTTCAGTTAAAATACACAAAAAAATTGTTGATGTCTCAATTAGTTGAGGAAAAATTAGTCTCAGCTGGTACAGCCATGGCGCAGACACCCCATGTGCTCCTGGTAACCTTTCCTGCACAGGGCCACATCAATCCATCTCTCCATTTTGCAAAGCGGCTTATCAGAATGGGCATAGAAGTGACTTTTGCCACAAGTGTTTATGCCCATAGTCGGATGTCCAAAGCCGCCGGCATGCTTAAGGGCTTAAACTTTGCAGCTTTCTCGGATGGATATGATGATGGGTACAAACTCGGCGTTACTGAGGCCATGCATTACATGACAGAGCTGAAGAATCGTGGGATGAAAACGTTAAGAGACAGCATTCACAGCATTGCTGGCCAAGGCCACCCCATAACGTGCCTGGTTTACACTCTTTTGCTTCCTTGGGCTGCAGATTTGGCTCGTGAATTTCACATCCCATCTGCTCTTCTCTGGATTCAACCAGCTACAGTTTTGGATATTTATTACTATTACTTCAATGGCTACGAGGATGAAATTACTAAAAATAGCAGTGACGCCAGTTGGTCAATTCAGCTACCTGGGCTTCCATCGCTCTCAGGCCGTGACCTACCCTCCTTTATGCTTCCTTCAAGCTCAGATGCACATGGTTTTGCGTTGCCATCATTTAGAGAGCAGCTAGATAAACTTGATGAGCAAGAAAACCCCAAAATACTTGTGAACACATTTGATGCACTTGAGCCTGAGGCTCTCAAGTCCATTGAGAAATACAATTTGATTGGTGTTGGACCCTTGATTCCATCAGCTTTCTTGGATGGAAAAGATCCTACAGATACTTCATCTGGTGGTGACCTTTTCGAAAAATCGAAAGATTACGTGGAATGGTTAAACTCAAAGCCTGAGACATCAGTTGTTTATGTATCATTTGGGAGTATGTTGAATCTACCAAAAAGTCAGATGGAGGAGATCGCAAGAGGGTTGCTAGAGACAGGCAGGCCACTTTTGTGGGTGATAAGAGCTGACAAAAATGGAGAAGAGCAAACGGAAGAAGAGAAATTAAGCTGCATGGAAGAATTGGAGCAAAAAGGCATCATAGTACCATGGTGTTCGCAACTTGAGGTTCTAACACATCCTTCGTTGGGATGTTTTGTGACACATTGTGGATGGAATTCTACATTGGAAAGCTTGGCTTGTGGTGTACCAGTTGTGGCTTTTCCTCAATGGACAGATCAAGGGACAAATGCTAAGCTGATACAAGATGTGTGGAGGTCAGGAATAAGGGTAGCAGCAAATGAAGATGGTACAGTTGAGAGTGATGAGCTCAAGAGGTGTATAGAGATGGTTATGGATGGTAGAGAGATAGGGCAAGCAATGAGAGGAAATGCTAAGAAATGGAAAGATTTGGCAAGGGAGTCTATGCAGGAAGGTGGTTCTTCATATGAGAATTTGAAATCATTCGTTGAAGAAGTTGGAAAAGGTTTCTAGCTAGTACGAGTGGAAACTTTAGGTTCTAAGTTTTTGCCATATATTTAGCTAATGTTTGCTCAAAATTTATTGTTTCCCACATTCTAACATAATTATGAACTTTTATAATTTATTGTTGTCGTGCTTTTGTACTATAGTATTCAAGTTTTCAATTTCATCTCAATTATTTAAAGTTAGTAAATTATGTATTGTTGGATTATGGCTTGAATTTCAAGTAGAAGAGATACTAAAATTTGGACATGAAAAAAGATAACGCACATGTGAAGAGTGCTAGAGATGTTAAGAAAGAAGAATAGCAAGGTGAGAAAAGCTATTTGTATTGCTCAGGTCGTCACCTCTACTACAAGAAAACGGGGGAAGGGGAATAGTCTGAAAACCGACGCCCAAAAACAAAGTGAATGATTGTACAGATGGAGGTTAAAGGCAAAAAATAAAAGGTTAAGGCACTGAATAAGGGCTGCTTCGTGGTCGGGTGTGTTAGAAATCTTTTGTGCGAATATGAGATTAGGCAGTGGAGACAAAAAAAAAAAAAAAAAAAAAAAATAATAATAATAATTAAAATAATAATAGAAACTGAGAAATAAAATATTAACAGTACATGTATGTAAATTAATAAAATAAACAGTAAAGAAGAAAAATAATATATTTATACAAATAAAGCAGTACACAAACCGAGGCTTGAGTTAGACTCGATGTCCTTAAGGTTTATTGTTCCGCTAGGTACTTACGGTTTCAACAACAACAACCTCCCAAGATACAGCGGCTTTATCTTTTGTATTAGAAGTACTACAAAATACAAAATCTATCGAACTGACAGTGTATAAACTCTTTCTCGACGAATGCTATGTTAGCCTAACTATTCTCTGTATGCAATGATGCGAATGCTTCAGTTTTTTGTTTCAAATGATGGCACGAGTATTTATAGGCAAAGTTTGGTGTGAAAATATGGCCAGCCACTACTCCACTCAAGTTGTGGGATTGAAGACAAATCCCACTTTCTCCATTCTGCTGATGAAGTCAAGTATGGGAATACCCATATTCTCTACTCCACACCCCACACTCCATGCATCTCCAACAAACAGTAAGTGTGGGCAATGGGTCGTGGGTCAACTTCATTTCTCATTCACCAACTTCTCCTCCAACAATCCCCCACATGAATGGAAATTGACCAGTCAGATAAAAATGCAGACACTAGAGAGAGTTCAGTAGAAAGATACTGCATCAGGATAGGTAGCTTTTGGCTTTGAACCTTCCTTAGTGAAAACTATCGGATTTACTTGCTAACCAGTGAACGCGATGTCTTGAATTGTTCAGCTTTTTTGTAAACCAAGACAATAGAGTTCACACAGTACCTCTCAGTACACTGTCGAGTTCTCACGGTTGTGTTCATTTTGGCCCTGAACAGCTCCCAGTATTCATGAGTACTCTAGAGAATTCAGCCTTCAAAATTCTCGTAGGACCGGCCCAGTCCCTACTCACATAGGTGATCACTTATTAAGAGTATTCCTACAATACCCCACTTGAATTTTTCAAGATATAAGTATCATTAAAAGCATAGCTTAGCCTAAAACATATGCAGGCAGCACTGTCTGTTTGTCATAGGAATAGGAAGGAGTATTACCCCCACAGTGCTTTGGGTGAGTCATTCATAGTTCAGTTTTTCCCTTTGAACCTACATTCAGGGATCTCCTGTCACGTAGGTAGGGTTTTCCACTATGATGACTCTTTAGACATAGGCCTAAGACCCATTCTCCTCGACGACTTGTAAACTTGCTCTCTGTTAAACCTTTAGTAAGCGGATCCACAATATTATCCTTTGACTTTACATAGTCAGTTGAGATAACTCCATTATAGAGCAATTGTTTAACGGTATTATGTCTGCGACGAATATGTCTAGACTTACCGTTGTACATACTACTCTGTGCCCTTCCAATAGCAGATTGACTATCGCAGTGTATGCAGATAGTTGAAACAGGTTTCGGCCAATTTGAAATATCCTCTAAGAACTGTCGAAGCCATTCGGCTTCTTCTGCAGATTTATCCAAAGCTATAAACTCAGATTCCATTGTGGATCTGGCTATACACGTTTACTTAGTGGATTTCCAAGAAACGGCTGCACCTCCTAAAGTAAAAACATATCCACTTGTAGATTTGGAGTCTTTAGTATCTGATATCCAATTGGTATCACTGTACCCCTCTAGTACAGCTGGATATCAGGTATAGTATAACCCGAAGTTCAAAGTGTATTTCAGATACCTTAGAACCCTTATTATAGTTATCCAATGGTCTTGCCCTGGATTGCTAGTGTATCTACTCAATTTGTTAACAACATATGCTATATCAGGCCTTGTACAATTCATCAAGTACATTAGACTACCAATAATTCTTGAATACTACACTTGAGATATTTATTCATCAGTATTTTTAGCTAGATGTACATTAGCATCTACCGGTGTCTTGACTAGTGTCTCATCGTTCTTGTTGAACTTGTCCAGTATTTTTTCAATATAATGAGATTGGGACAATACTAGTCCATCAGATGTTTTGGTGATCTTGACACCCAATATAACGTCTGCCACGCCCATATCCTTCATATCGAAGTTACTGGATAACATCTTCTTGGTAGACTTAATGACATTGATATTGTTTCCCATAATCAACATATCGCCAACATAGAGACAAACAATGACATATTCTTGACTTGTGCCTTTTACATAGACACACTTGTCACATTCATTAATCCTAAAGCCATTTGACATCATGACTTTATCAAATTTCTCATGCCATTGTTTAAGCGCCTGTTTTAGTCCATAAAGGGATTTTACAAGCTTACAAACCTTCTTCTCTTTCCTAGGAACTACAAACCCCTCAGGCTGTTCCATGTAGATCTCTTCATCTAGATCTCCATTTAAGAAGGCTGTTTTTACATCCATTTGATGTATTTCAAGATTATTGATAGCTGCAATAGCTATCAATATCCGAATGGATGTAATTCTCGTGACTGGTGAATATGTATCAAAATAATCAAGACCTTCCTTTTGTCTATATCCCTTAATGACAAGCCTGACCTTGTATTTGTCTATTGATCCATCAGCCTTCAACTTCCTCTTAAAAATCCATTTACACCCTAAAGGTTTATTTCTAGGAGGAAGGTCCACCAGTTCCCATGTATGATTTTGCATGATGGATTCAATTTCACTATTTACTGCCTCTCTCCATAAAGAAGTTTCAGGAGTAGACATTGCCTCATTAAAAGTGCGAGGCTCATTTTCTAACAAATACGTTAGAAAATCTAGACCAAAAGACTTAGACGTTCTAGCCCTCTTAGTACGTCTTGGTTTATCTTCAATATATTTAGATATAGCATCATCACCTATATCTAATTCTTGACTCTCATCATATGTTCTTTTCATAGAACTTGATTCTTGCGTATCTTTACAAGGAAATTTTCCTTCGAAAAATTATGCATTCCTTGATTCAATAACTGTATTCACATGTATATCAGTTATTTCAGACTTATACACAAGAAACTTGTATGCAGCACTGTTGTGTGCATATCCAATGAATATACAATCCACGGTTTTTAGTCCTATTTTGACCATTTTAGGAGCTGGAACTCCTACCTTAGCTAGACATCCCCACACTCTTAAGTAATTGTAAGAAGGTGGTCGACCATTCCACAACTCATAAGGTGTCTTGTTTAATTTCTTGTGGGGTACCTTATTAAGAATATAGTTCGCAGTTAATATTGCCTCCCCCCACAAGTTCTGAGGTAAACCCGAGTTAATCAACAAGGCATTCATCATCTCTTTAAGAGTTCTATTTTTGCGTTCAGCAATACCATTCTGTTGAGGAGAGTAAGGAGCCGTTATTTGATAAACAATTCCATGTTCAGTACAGTATTCCTCAAAAGGATATACATATTCTCCTCCTCTATCACTTCTCAACATCTTAATCTTTTTGCCGAGTTGAGTTTCTACCTTATTTTTGTATAGTTTAAATACTTGCAAAGCCTTATCTTTGCCTCTGAGTAGATAAACATAACAATATCTTGTGCAATCATCAATAAAAGTAATAAAATACTTTTTCACACCTCTAGTTTGCACATATTTTAAATCACAAATATCACTGTGAATTAAATCCATAGGTTCTGAACTCCTTCCTACCGATTTAAAAGAAGTTCTCGTTAATTTTGATTCTACACATACTTCATATTTTTTATTTATGTTCCAATCAGCTTTAGGTATTAGACCTAAATTGATCAATTTATGCAAAGAATCAAAATTCACATGTCCTAATCTATCATGCCATAAATTAGGAGAGTCCAAGACATAAGCAATAGACTTATTCTTATTCATTCCAAATTTGGTAGGCTCATCAGCCTTTACAACAGTTGGTGCTATAGTCATTACATTAAGCTTAAATAAGCCATCACACTCATAGCCCTTGCCTACAAACATTCCAAATTTGGTTAACACAAATTGACCTGACTCAAACACCATTTTGAATCCGTTCTTACTCAACAAGGATCCAGAAACCAAATTCTTCCGGATGTTTGGGACATGCAACACATTGTTGAGTGTCAGTTCCTTTCCTGAGATAAACTTCAGGATTACCTTCTCAGTTCCTTCCACCTTCGATGTGGAGGAGTTACCCATGTAAATGGTTTCAGAAGCTGTTTGATAGGTGGTGAACATTTTCCTATCAGAGCAAACATGCTTAGTGGCCCTAGTGTCCACCCACCATTGTTTTGGATTCCCCACCAAATTGACTTCTGACACAACAGCTGACAGGTTGATGTCAGAGAGATAATTTCCCAGGTCTTCCACAGCATTTGCCTGAGCTTTCCTCTTCTTCGGATTGCCCTGGTTCTTGCGGTGCCTGCATTCTCTTGCCTTGTGCCCCGGCTTGTCACAGACAAAACAATTCCTGCCGAACTGCTACTTCTTCTGTTCTTCCCATTTTTGACCTTGGTTAGAGAACTTTCTCTTTTTGTTGCTCGGACCATACTCAACCACATTAACCTTTGATTCCAAAGGCGGAAGACCAACTCTCTTTTCAGATTTGCTGGTGTCTGCCTCAATCCTCAATCTCAAAACTAAATTTTCAAGAGTCATTTCATTTCTCTTATGTCTTAAATAACTCTTGAAATCCTTCCAGTTGGGAGGCAACTTCTCAATAAGTGCACCGGATTCAAAACGTTCTCGCATGTTTATACCTTCTGCATGACACTCATGAATGAGTACCTGATACTCATCTACCTGGGGCATCAGAGGCTTGGAATCTACCATTTTGAAGTCAAGGAATCTGGCCACAACGAATTTCTTTGTGCCAGCATCCTCCGTTTTATACTTCTTCTCTAAAGATTCCCACACAGCCTTTGTAGTTGGTATTGGACTGTAGACGTTATACAACGCATTATCCAACCCATTGAGGATATAGTTTTTGCAAAGGAAGTCTGCATGTTTCCAAGCATCAATAGCAGTAATAGTCTGCAAATCAGGATTGTCACCCAACTGTGGTGCATCATCTTTCAAGAACCGAGCAAGGTTCAAGGTGGTCAAGTAGAACAGCATTTTCTGCTGCCACCTCTTAAAATCCTTCCCGTTGAACTTCTCTGGCTTCTCGCCATGTCCAACAGGAGTTGAAGCAACAAAATGAGTAGTTGTTGCCACAGTCACAACAGGCATCGCCATAGGAATGTTCTCGTTCTCGGATCCTCCATTTGATCCACTTCCAGTCAAGGACACATTTGGGTTATTAGGTCCTCGTTCCACGTTCATGTCTCCAGAAGCCATAGGTAATATATATATATATTTTTTTTAATAAATTAAGTCCAAAAGTTTAATTGGGTTTCAACTTCAAAGGAGGAAATTAGTTTCCAAATCTCAATAAGTGTATAAAAGTACACAACTAAAATTAGAACCGAAATTCATTAGAAATAAATTTAACTTGAAGCAGCAATTTGAGAGAAATAAGAATAAGATATATCTCCAAAAAAAAATAGATTAACCTTTAATTAAATTAATATATCTTCTCGAACATGTATCTCAATAATATGCACAGATTGTCAAATTCAGCATATTATATTATAATGAATCATATATAAGTAAGCTATATCTAAAGAATTCTCAAAGCTTTTATATTTGATATCAGTACACATGCAGTATAACATTGTTTTTATAGTACTATTGCATGTAAAAGTCAAACATTAAATTGATTCTAATAGAAATTAAATCAGAACCATTAGCTAATGCATAAAATATTTTACATAAGCTATGCAGCGTTAATGATTGCGAAAGCTATGGACTGGATCATAAGGTACACGAATATAGATATTATTTACAAATGTAAGATTAAACAAGAAAGAATGTTCGGCTTAGTGGTAGTATAGCTTTAAATGGTATGACAGGTCAAGAGTTCAATACTTGGCATAACCGAAAATCTTGCACAACATTTAAATTCATTTTTTTTTTCCTCAACTTCAAAAGATAACAAGTTTGATTTTCTTTCCTTTCCAGTCGACTTCAAAAGATAAACAAGTTAGCAAACAAATTCGCACAAAGAAGCAAAAATAGCAGAAGCAGGATAAAACTTAAGATTGTTAGAAATCTTTTGTGCGAATATGAGATTAGGCAGCGGAGACTAAATAAAAAATAATAATAATAATAATAATAATTAAAATAACAATAGAAACTGAGAAATAAAATATTAACAGTACATGTATGTAAATTAATAAAATAAATAGTAAAGAAGAAAAATAATATATTTATACAAATAAAGCAGTACACAAATCGAGGCTCGAGTTAGACTCGATGTCCTTAATGTTTATTGCTCCGCTAGGTACTTACGGTTTCAACAATAACAACCTCCCAGGATACAACGACTTTATCTTTTGTATTAGAAGTACCACAAAATACAAAATCTATCGAACTGACAGTGTATAAACTCTCTCTCGATGAATGCTATGTTAGCCTAACTATTCTCTGTATGCAATGATGCAAATGCTTCAGTTTTTTGTTACAAATGATAGCACGAGTATTTATAGGCAAAGTTTGGTGTGAAAATATGGCCAGCCACTACTCCACTCAAGTTGTGGGATTGAAGACAACTCCCACTTTCTCCATTCTGCTGATGAAGTCAAGTATGGGAATACCCATATTCTCTACTCCACACCCTACACTCCATGCATCTCCAACAAACAGCAAGTGTGGGTAATGGGTCGTGGGTCAACTTCATTTCTCATTCACCAACTTCTCCTCCAACAGGGTGTGTATGCACATACCTACACACCTACCCACCACACAGATTGCTAATTCTATCACATCATGGGAGCTATGATTGGTCATGGGAGCTATGATTGGTCTTTAAAGCTATGTGTGACTCATGTGCAAGTGATATGTGTGATTTTTTTTTTCTTGCTAGGCAAGCAAGTAAGAATATTATTCACATCAACAAAAGATTACAAGTCAAGAAAGAGGGATCAAAAGACGCTCACAAAAAGAGTTAAGCTAAGATATTATCCACAATACCCCAAGCTTTACAGATTGCTCTATTCTTAGCATTGTTCCTAAACTTTTTAACTTTGAGTAACCTATGTTTAATCTCAAAAATAATGTGTTGGAAGATGGCTTCCTCGCACTTGGCCCCTTTATGATGAAGTCTAGCGTTTCGCTCTATCCATATGTGGAAGATCAAGGCTTCAAATAATAGCTTGATAATAAAAACCTGAAGAGACCTATGATTAGTAGTGTTCGAGATCCAACTAGAGATATCATCTCAAGCATACACCTTACTGTAGCACTTAGTCATTCCAAGCCCCTTTCTCCACAATCTGCGAGAAATGTCACACTCAAAAAATAAATGGTCTCTAGTCACAATACACCCATGACAGAAAATACAGTGGGGGTTGGTCTGTAGATCCCAAGAGATAAGTCTCACACGAGTAAGAAGTTTGTCAAGCCAGGCAATCCATGGTATGATATGTGTGATTTTGTTTGGGTTTGTGCGGTGTGTACTGTGTGATTATATATGAGATTTTGTTATTTTGTGTGTGTTTTAGGCAATTTTTTGTGTTGTGTGTGTGATTGTAAAATTTTGTGAATGGTCACAAAGCAGTACAACTAAGGCAAGAAACAGTACAACAAATGGAATTTGCTGAAAGAAATTTAGGCATGTACCTTTTAATGTGATCCAACGGCTAAGAAGCATTACAACTGGTGGATCACGATAATGTGTTGTGTGCAATTTTTTGTTGTGTATATGGGTATCGTGTGTGTATGTGTGGGTATTGTGTGTGTATGTGGGTGTTGTGAAGAAGAAGAAGAAGATGGGAAAAAAAATTAGTTTTGTCATTTTTTTGTGAAAACTGAAAAGACCAAGCCCTCAAGCATAAGCCTTTGTTTGGCATGTTCTAATGTCATGGGGGAATTTGGATAATATGATATGTTCATGGGGGAGTTTGGACTTTAGCTAATAACTCATTGGGGAAAATGAGATTTACTCGTTGTTTTACTTATTGCTTTTTCCTTATAGATTTTTCCTTTTATGCTTTTATGCTTTTTGTTTTTTTTCTATTTTTTGGGAAATAATTAAAAGACTAAAATATCCTTCCTCTTGATAGATCTGTTTTTAACAGAGTTAAAATCTATAGGGGAATCTATGGGTAAATTTAAAACTACATCGGGTTGTTTGAGATTTAAGGCAAAACTCATGGGGGGGTTTTTGGCATTCTCTGGAGAGAAAAATATATATTTCATCACCATATTGGTAACTTTTTAATTTTTTTTAGGAATAAGACATTCAAGTCCTCAACTTTTTAGCATTAGGACAATTAGGCCCTTCAATTTTTAAAAATCTCTTAGGAAGCCTTTGGCCAAAGGGTAATTTGATCTTATTTTCTAAAATAATTGAATAAAAGAAATAATATAATCTTAAACTAACTTTATATATTTAATATATTATACACTCACCACAAAAAAATAAAAAATATCTGAAAAAAATAACAAATTACAAATTCACCCTATCACCACCATCTACACCACTACTACCTCCGTTACCACTATCATATAGAAACCTAAAAATTCACCATTAATGCAACCAACTCCACTACACATTATACTCCACCCCAAGGGCGAAGGGAGAGCGGGGTTGGCGGGGGCTCCGGCCAAAAAAATTAGATTTGGCCCCCTAAGTAAAAGTGAAAAAGTTATAAAAGTCTTTAAAATTGTAGAGTTGTTGTGGTAGTTAATCACAAACACATTCATATTGGTGGTGTGAGTTTAAATTACCATAGTTGCGTATTATTTTTTACAAAAAATACTGTACAAATGTTTTAAAAAAAAATAGTCCCCCAACATTAGATTTCTGGCTCTGCCCTTGCTCCACCCTATTAACATCACCATCATCACCACTACATACATACATTTAATATACCTATATTTTTAACTCCACAATCACCACTACCCACCAACTCCGACTCTAATGTTAACCACAACACAAGTTTGACCGCCAACACCAATTCCACCATCAACACCACTATCACTATTACTACCAAATACACATTAACAACCCCTACCTCAAAAAATCGCATCCCTTACACTTTGCCCCTCAAACCCTCTCAAACTCTCTAGCCCCACCTCCTCAACCTATTGCAGCTCTACCTATATCAACCAACCCCTAAACCATGAATATATGTGTCTGTATTGTATAGGTTAGTTTTTTATTTAAGGTGTGTATATATTAGTTTGTATGTACATATGGTGTATGGTGGAGTTGGTGATAAAGTTCTGAGTGTGTTAATATAGTATTGTGTTAGTAGGAGTGGCAATGGTAATGATGGTGGAGTTTGTGTGGGGATAGAGCTAATAAAATAAGTTCGTAATTTGTTAATTTTTTGGGGATTTTTTTTATTTTGGGTATATGTAAAATTTATTAAATTTATGAGGTTAGTTTTAAATTAACATGTCTTTTTTATTTAACTATTTTGAAACGACCAAATTACCCTATAGTCAAGGATCTCTCAAGAGATTTTTAGAAACTCAGTAATCTAAGTGTTCAAATACTAAAAAATTTGGGACTTGAATGTCTTATTCCCATTGCGGAAATGATACCTGAACGAGTGCTTATATCTATATGTTTGCATGTGTTCAATATTGTGTTAATATTTGTACTACTTTATACCACCCTATTTTTATCACCAATTTACCGCATCTTCTTACATAGATGCTTAATTGCTATCTAAAATAGAAAACTTTTATTTCTCTATCTTCTTTTAGCAAGCCAACTAAGCATTCACATACGAGGTTGTAAATTAGTGAAAAAATAGGGTGTTATCTAGCATTACTCTTTATTTATTTGGATCTCTATGCTTTTCTCTTCTTTATACAATTTTGGAAGGAGAGAAAGTTGGTCACAAAAAGAAAATCATTTTACCATGCTTTCCTTAAAATAGTTCATATGCAATTTAATTACATCTATTAATATTATAAGAGAATAACTATTTTTCCACATGTAAGCAAAAGATCATCCTTCGAGCAAAAAACAGTATGCCCCGAATAAGCAAATAAGCACCATCACAAAACAAGAGTCTTAGTTCTATCCAAAAAATAAAATATTCAATTTATTTATATTTTCCTTCATCTGCTAATTTTTTTACTTATTTATAATTTTGTTTGCCATTTCACGAGGTTCATAGCGATAGTTAGGCTTGTTCAATGTGGAACACTTTTTTTTTTTTTTTTTTAGTTTTGTCAAAAATAAAATTGCATTGAAAAAGAGATCCAACGTTAAACTTTTCTTCTTTTTTAATCAAAAATAAAATTTCATTGAAAAATAGGCCCAACTTTGAACTTCTCTTTTCGTGGTAAAAAATAAAATTTCTTAGAAAAAGAGGTATGGCATAAAACGTTTTTTTTTTTTTTTTGTTATTTTGGTCAAAAATGAAATTGCATAAAAAAAGAGATCGAATGTGGAACCTTCTGTTTTTTTTTTTTTTTTTTTAAATGACATTGCATCCAAATGTCTAGCATATCTTTCCATCCATCCAGAAAAAAGAATGTAAGATGAGCCAAAAGGTGATGAAGAAATTTTCAATGGTGCAGGCAGTTGTGATTTCACTGTATATACTTTATTGTTCTTTGGAGAACGTAGATAAACTCTATATAGTTATATTCATATTATTTTGTAATTTTTCTATTTTGTTATGTAAAAATTGGTTCAATATAAATATTATGAATTTTTGTCTAAAGTGTTTACTTCTTGGGAAATTTGGAGATGCTATACATAATTGCAAACATTATATGGTTTAATGAGAGAATTAGATTGGATCGGACAGACAAATTTGTATAAATTTTTACTCAATCTAAAATGACCAGTAATAAGTTGATAAATAGTATATACAATTATATTTAGAGTATCTAATTTTTCATTGTCAAACAGTAATTTTTCTGTAATGCAGAATATTCCAACACGTTTTGTTGAGATGCACATGTATAACAAGATTGACTGTTGGATCCTTCAAACTTATGATAATTTGCTAGCAAATTACACATGCAAGGAGTAAGAATAAAGTCACACAAGGACAACCATGACGTGAGTTTTGAAGAGACAACAGATACATGTATCTTTTAAAAGTCCTGATTCTTTGTAATATGCTGCTTAATATCACAAGAAAATAAGTGCTTATTTTATTTGGTTACTTTATGTAATAGTATAGTATATATTTAGAGTAATACATATTATAGTCTTTTGATATTATGGTTAATAAGTTAAACAAATTGGTTCCATGTTACATAGTTATAGAGCATTTACATTAGACTCATGTATCGCTCAAGTATAACAATAGTTATCCATTAAATCCTATTCCAATAGCTTAAATAACAGGAAGAATCAAAAGGGTTAATAAAATAAAACTTTGGAGACTATTAGAATGTTGGTTATTTAGACACCCAATATAGGGTCACCTGACTTGACCGATGAGGTAGTTATCAGAGTGCAAGAAGTTAAGTAATTTCCTATAACTCTTAAAAAAGAAAACCTTTATTCATATAAAGTGTATTATGCGCCATGAGATTTGGTCTTTTAAAATATCAACCATTCATTTCAAATTTATTTTAACTGCCTTTTTGAACATTGAAATTTAAAATGGATGGTTGAGGTTTTAAACCATCAATCTCATGACACATAATTCAGCTAATCTAGTAGATGAGAGTATAAGTAAAGGATAGAATCTCAACCCTTGTTCATGTAGCCCTTACTCCAAATACAGACTTCTCCCTTAGCAACCTTCAATGAAAACAAATACACATCACAAGGCATTTACACTGTGATTGATAGTCCATAATCTAGTATTTTTTTGACTCCGATTTGGAGCAATTAAGACAATGAAATTAACTTGGTAAGATCTTGCAGTGTATAATTGTCAAATTCTCTCAAGTTACTATTTATATTAATGGCTTGCGAAAATCATATACAGTATTATAAATCTTCAAGAATATAAGTAAAAATAATGCAGATCATTCTGACTCTCGACCTAAACAATATGAACCATCAATCATGAAACCTTTTCATTTCGTGTAAGTTTCTTTCAACTTCAAGCAACCCTTCTGTTTCCTTGCTAGGTTTCAGCTACAAGGTACTATGATTGTCTTAATTTGTATATTCTAATCTTGATGTCCACCTATTGGACCAGGAAAAAAAGGCATAAAAGAAAGTTGGTACAAGCAATACTACACATAGGAATCAACAATACGAAAGCTTTGCTTTTCCTTATCGGATTACGGACTAAAATAAAAGAATGGTTGGGTCAACAAGCATCCATTGCTATGTCTCAGGCAAAAATCAAGGATTAAATGGCTAAAAGAAGGAGATAGTAATTCAAAATTCTTTCACAAGGTGATTAAGGGGGGAAAATCAAGTAACACGATCAAATTCTTGCATCAATCGATGGTGTTTCACTTTCAAAGGAAGAAGCAAAGAAATTCTTGACAACTTTAAAGGTTTGCTTGGTGGTTATAATGTCATGGATTCAAATGTCACGGTAGAGAGCCTCTAATGTTTACTGGGGAAATCCATCAACACTGAGGATTATTCTTCGCTTGAGGAGCCTATCACTGATGAGGAGATCAAGATGGCTATGTGGAGTATTCATGAGGACAAAAGCCCTTGTCCCGATGGCTATTCCTCACTCTTTTATAAGAGTGCTTGGCATATTACTGGAGCTTATGTGTGTGCAGCCATCAAATCTGCACTTAATGATTTCAAGCTTCTAGGAGAGGTTAATTCCACCATCATTACACTTATTCCAAAGATTGACAATCCTAACAAGGTCACAGAGTTCAGGCCTATATCTTGCTGCAACACTATCTACAAGTGTATTACGAAGATCTTAGCTAATAGGCTACGAAGAACTTTAGCTTATATTATTTCTCCTACTCAAACAACTTTTGTTGAAGGAAGGCAGATGGATAACATCTTGATTGGTCAAGATATTGTTAAAGGTTATGGCAGGAAACAAAACGGCAAGAAATGTACACTTAAAGTAGATATCAGGAAAATTTATGATAGTCAATTGGAACTTTATCATCAAAGCTATGTTGGCCCTTGGGTATATATCTTGCAAAATATGTCAAATGGATCCAGTTATGTATCATTTATCCTAGAATTCAATAGCTATTAATGGGCATTTGGAGGGGTATTTCAGAGGCACCAAAGGAATAAGACAGGGGGATCCTCTATCCCCTTACTTATTCGTTATTGCAATGGAGGTACTCAGTCAAATCCTATTTCATACGGCCAAAGGGAAGGATTTCACTTTCCATCCGAAATGATCCAAGCTCAAAATCACACATCTTAGCTTTGTAGATAATTTATTAGTTTTTTTCAATGCAGACCATGGCTCTGCTAAAGCCGTGAAAGGTGCACTTGACTTGTTTGCAAAGATTTCAGGACTATCAATTAGTCCTTACAAAAGTTTGGCCTTTATTGCAGGTACTTCCTTGAGAGTTAAACACCAAATATGTGAAATTATGAATGCCAGGAAGGGTAACTACCTGTTAGGCATCTGGGTATTCCTTTTATCACAGGAAGGATAAAACAAATAGATTGTGAAGTTTTTTGTCAGAAAATTGTTGCACGAACTAAAAGCTGGACAAACACTTGGCTTTCTTTTGCAGGCAAGCTTCTCCTTGTTAAATCAGTGTTGTATAGTATCTATAACTTTTGGAATAGCATGTTCTTCCTTCTAAAAAATGACATTAAGAAAGTCAAACAATGCCTTTCTAATTTCTTATGGGAATCCAAGGAAGGAACTAAAGTTACACCTAAATTTGCGTGGAAGGACATTTGCAGACCAACGGATGAAGAAGGTTTGGGGTTGAAATGCCTCGAGGATGTTAACATGGTTGCAATGTTGAAACAATTCTAGACATGCTATTCTGACAAGGGCTCACTTTGGGGAAGCTGGGTTCACACAGTTTTACTCAGAAACAAATCTATATGGAGTGTGGATATTCCAACGGATGCCTCATGGGCTTGGCGCAAAGTTCTTGGCATTTGGGAGAAAGCTTTCCGATTTATTAGACATAGAATTGGAAATGGTGAAGACTCCTTCCTTTGGTGGAACTGTTGGCACCCAAGGGGACGTTTGAGAATGAACATTGATGATGCTCTGATCTTTGCATCGAGGTTGGGATTGCAATGTAAAGTTAAAGAGATTATTCGCTATGGAACTTGGTACTGGCCAAGGAACCTGGTCAGCCTTAATGATGCATCTCTTTCCCCTTCGAACTGTGATCAGAAAGATTATATTCTATGGATTCCGGGACCAAATGGGAAATTCATATCTGTTACCACTTGGGAGACCATCAAGAAAAAACACAACAAAGTTAAAGGGATTTTCTACTGTGGAAAAATCCTAATATACCCAAGCACTGTCTCTGTACTTGGCTGGAAATCCTTAATAGGTTGCCTACTAAAGACAGGCTTATAGATTAATGGCCAATGCGAGCTTTGTCATATTGCAATAGAAACCAGGGACCACATCTTTTTTGAGTGTTCATTCAATAGGAGAATTTGGCGGAAATGTGTAAAGTTCGCTTCAACAAACGTTGGCAAGGGAATCTATGTACGAAGGTGGTTCTTCGCACAAAAAATTGAAATCATTCGTTGAAAAAGTTGGAAAGATTTCTTGTGCTCGATATCCTGAAATCAATTTGGATTGGGTTGGAATAGAATTGGGAGCGAAATGAATTTCATAGATTGTATGTAATTCTTGGTATGCTAGTATGTTTTATGAATGGAGATAGGAATGTACGCATTGGTTCCAAGTTATAAAATGAACAAATTATCATTTTACTGTTATTTATATGTTATTGTCTGAAAAATAAAAATAAATCACATTTACCCTATTATTTTCAAAAAAAATTAATTTCATCCCTATTATTTATTTTTTAAAAATTTTTATCCCTATTGTTTCTCCAAAAGTTTCAGTTTCATCCATATTATTTAAAATTTCTCAATTATGTTCCTATCACTACAAAAAAAAAGCTGTTTTGTGACAGCGAGTAATCGTCACATTTTTGTCACAAACAAGCAAATGCGACAAAATTGTGACGACATGTCAGTTGTCGCCAAATATGGCGTCGCAAAATCATTTTTCGTCACATTTTTGTGGCCTTGTGACTAATTTGCGACGACATGCAGAGCTGGAAGCGTTCGTGACAAATTCGTGACAAATGCGACTAATATGCCACGAGATGTAGTAGAGGCCATTTCGTGGCAATTTTTTCGTCACAAATTTGTGGCTAATTTTTTCGTCACAAATTTGTGGCTAATTTTTTCGTCACAAATTTGTGGCTAATTTTTTTGTCGCAAATTTGTGGCTAATTTTTTCGTCACAAATTTGTGACTAATTTTTTCGTCACAAATTCGTGACTAATTTTTTCGTCATAAATTTGTGGCAATTTTTAAATCGTTTTTTGTCACAAATTCGTGGCAATTTTCAAATCCACTATGCTAATGTTGCTTGTAATATTATCTTGTTTGTCCTGCTAAATTACAAAATAACATTCATAATTGAATCTCAAACAATTTATGAAGATAAAACCATAATTAAATCTCAAATAATTACACAACTTACATATCCATTCAAATGAACACAATTCCATACCAAAATAGTTATGTATACATAATAGCCACCATTCAACAAAGTTACCTCTTCTAACATACATTCTAAAAAAATACCAAATGTACATCTATCATGACATTATCTAACTTGTTTGTCTTTCTAGGATAAGCTCCTAAAGAGAATTTGTATGCAAAAAAAGTTTTCAACATTCTCCATTGTGGTACGCCATCTTTGCATGGAAGAGAATCCAAAGCCTACCATTCTCATCATCTTCATACAATCCATGTCTTATATCTGCAAACAGGAAAATAACCAAACTTAAAGTCTAATACTCAACCAAAAAAACTCTTCAGTTAAAAATGAGAATGAAAGCGAAAACAAATTATAATTTTCACTTGTGATGATAATAAGCCAAAAGTGCACCAAATTGCCCTCAATTTTCGAAATGCGGTGTAAGAATTATATAATATACTTGAACTCACTTACTTATTAAGATTCACAATAATTTTCCAAGCTTAACAAAGTTAATTTAATTTCCTAGATTATCAAAGTTAATTTAATTTCTTTATAATAGGATTATATAATCTATGTGTCTCTTTTTAACTTTGTTTTCTTTCATTGTATCTAACATACCAATTCGATATATGGGTATTACAACCTGTCACAAATAGATTCAGCTTCAAACCACGCAATAGTTACAATTAGTACTAGTAGATGGACTATCTTTCAGATAAAGAGTCAAGCATTAAGGAAATTAATGAAATAGGTATAAGCATTATCTTCACAATGTTACAAGAAAGACAGAATTTACCGCTATCTCGTCTTTAGGCAATGGCCAAAAAAGGAAGTCTTAAGGCACAGTCATAACAATTTAATGCAACAAAATTTAGCATTTCATGAACATGTCTTGGATTATTTGCTTAGGCTAACATGAGCATGTATGACATTAACTATATTAGCATTTAACAAGTTAACTTCATAACTAGTTCAACTTCAACTAGATCACAAAGAAACATCAAGTTAAGCATTTAATAGCTATCTACTCAGTAACTAAACATGTAACCTCAAGCAATCTATTCATATAAACAATAAATGTTCACATTTAACTTCTAAATAGATGACCAAACAATGAAACTATATCAAGCTGTCATACTTAATAACTAAACACTCCAATTTATCCAACTAGTTAACTAATTAATTAAACATACTTTAAGCATGGATTAACTTAAATCAACTCAAGCATTTACCAAACCAATAACCAAGTACTCAAGCAATTCAACTAACTTTAACACATACATTAAGCTAAGCTCATGAACATGATTGAAAACATACTTTACTTCCCATAACTTGCAAACACTCTTTGACAACTAACACTAGCATGTGCATGGCTTTAATTACTCTTGATTATCTAAATAGCAAATCACTACACATAATTCATCACATTTAATTTTCACTCAAAGCTCAACTTATTTAAACATTCAATGCACATAGTTCACGTTAGTCACATATTAAACATTTAGCATTCAATGCAACTAATGTTCATTTAACCCTCATTCTACTTAAACGCTCTCTCCAAACATGTAATTGTTACTCTCAAGCCTTCAACTCCCTATAATCCATCATTATTCAACTCAAATTAACCTTTAGTGCAACATTAATCACTTAGCTATATAAACTGAAATTTTTAACTACATTTGCTTAACTTTACTTATTCAGTTAGCAGCCTTAATGTCCTCTAAAACTTCTAAAATTGCATAGACATATAGTTCATCAAGTGTAGATGGGTTTAGCCTCAAACGGTTCCTAATTCGGAGTTAAACTCATCAAGTTATGGCCTTTAGAAAATCATTACGCAGCCAGCCCCGAATTACGCGAGAATCAGTCACCCTACTGTTTTGGCTCCAAAACAACCCCTTAACGATAGAATTCGATATTTCCTCCAAAATAGAAATTGTTCCTCAAGTTCTTAGCTACAATATAAAAAAAAATTCAACCAATTTCGACATCATTTACTACCTCAAATCATCTCTACAAATTCTCTGCGCAAACTGTCCAGCTTTCTCACTTTTGCACTAATGTCTATTTAGCTTGTTTTCTAGCATTTCTACTTGGTTTGCTCTTGGTTTTAGCATATACTATATTCATACACTTCATTGAGGTCATTTATCAAGCACCTAAACCTCATTCAAGAGCATCAACTAACAAGGAAATAAAAGCATACAAGTTGAAGTTATTCAAGAGAACTGAAGCCAAAGATTACTCTACACTTCACTCTAGTCAACAATTTATGCTTATACAACTCAAGTATTCACAAGTTCTATTAAATCAACTAGAATACATTATAGTGAAACACTTAAAATGCAATAGAGAATGATTTCCCTCACCTTGTATAGCTCGAAAATGGAAGAAAATTGACTAGAAACACCATTGATCTTGCTAAAATGGTTGAGATTTGAAGATGAAGCCAAACCCTAAGCCAAAGAGGTCTCAATAGTGCCTTACGATTTTATGTTGCTGCTGATCTGATTCTTTTCTTTTGCTAATGTTGACTTTTATTCCGCTGTTTGTGACGAATTTGTGACGATTCTTGATAGTCGTCACATATTTGTCACAAGTTCCACATATCTTGAGCGCATCTCTATTTATTTAGTTTCGTCACAAAATTGTAGCAAATAGCCACGAAATTGCGACAACCCTCTAGAACTATTTCTTGTCGTGGCAAAATTGTCGCATATTGTGACGAATTAGATTCGATTTATGTTTTCCATGCTAGACTATTGCATGTCGTGGCAAAATTGTCGCTGTTTGTGACGAATTTGTGACGAATCTTGATAGTCGTCACATCCACATATTTTGAGCGCATTTCTATTTATCTAGTTTCGTCACAAAATTGTAGCAAATAGCCACGAAATTGCGACAACCCTCTAGAACTATTTCTTGTTGTGGCAAAATTGTCGCATATTGTGACGAATTAGAGTCGATTTATGTTTTCCACGCTAGACTATTGCATGTCGTGGCAAAATTGTCGCTGTTTGTGACGAATTTGTGACGATTCTTGATAGTCGTCACAACCACATATTTTGAGCGCATTTCTATTTATCTAGTTTCGTCACAAAATTGTAGTAAATAGCCACGAAATTGCGACAACCCTCTAGAACTATTTCTTGTCGTGGCAAATTTGTCGCATATTGTGACGAATTAGAGTCGATTTATGTTTTTCACGTTAGACTATTGCATGTCGTGGCAAAATTGTCGCTGTTTGTGACGAATTTGTGACGATTCTTGATAGTCGTCACATCCACATATTTTGAGTGTATCTCTATTTATCTAGTTTCGTCACAAAATTGTAGCAAATAGCCACGAAATTACGACAACCCTCTAGAACTATTTCTTGTCGTGGCAAAATTGTCAAAAATTGTGACGAATTAGAGTCGATTTTTGTTTTCCACGCCAGACTATTGCATGTCGTGGCAAAATTGTCGCTGTTTGTGACGAATTTGTGACGATTCTTGATAATCGTCACATATTTGTCACAAGTTCCACATATTTTGAGCGCATAACTATTTCGTGGCATTTTCGTTCCAATTTTGCGACGAATTTAATTTCGTCACAAATTGTCGTCACAAAACAGCTGTTTTTTTGTAGTGTATTGTTTCTCCACAAGTTTCAATTTCGTCCATATTGTTTCTCTAAAATTTTTAATTTCATCTTTATTATTTTTTTAAAGTTTTAAATTAATCTCTATTGTTCAAAATTAGTCAATTTAGTCCTTATTATTTTTTAAAAAATAATAGTACTAAATTGATATTTTTTGAGAAACAATAGAGATGAATTTAAATTTTTTTAGAAAATACTAGGGAATAAATTGATCAATTTTGAATAATAGGGACGAATTTGAAACTTTAGAAAAATAATATAGACGAAATCGAAACTTTTTGCAAACAATAGCTAGGAACGAAATTAAAACCTTTTTAGAAATAATAAGGATGAAATTAAATTTTTTGACAAATAATAGAAACTAAATGTGACACTTTATCTTTAGAATTACAATGCCATTTGACTCCTCAAGAGGCTTTAATCCCAGTCTTCCCTCATCTAGAGGTCTACAAATGACTTCCCAAGATACATTGGCTTTGGCGTAGCTCTATCTAAGTCCCTTCCCTAATATGGGCTGACCGACTCGACCTATGGGACGGATATTTGAGTGTAGGAAGTTAAGTAATGTCCTATAACTCTTAAAAACAAAAACGTTTTTTCATATAAGGTGTATTATGAGTTGGAATTTGATCTTTTAAAATCTCAACTATTTATTTTAAATTTATTTTAATTGCCTTTTTCAACATTGAAATTTGAAATAAATGGTTGAGATTTTAAAACACAGATCTCATGACCCCTAATACAACTAATCTAGTAAATGAGAAAATAAATAAATAATAGAATCCCGACCCTTGTTTATATAACCCTAACTCCAAATACAGACTTCTCTCCAGGCAACCTTCAAGGAAAACAAACACACATTACAAGGCATTTACGATGTGATTGATAGTCCACAATCTAATTTTTTTTCAACTCCAATTGTCAAATTCTCACAAGTTAGTATTTATATTAATGGCTTATGATGACATCATATATAGTATTATAAACCTTCAGGAATATAAGTAAAAAACAATGCAGATCATTCTGACACTCGACCTAAATTATAAGAACCATCATGAAAATTCACCCTTCTCATTTCATGCAAGTTTCTTTCAACTTGATCAAGCAACATTTTGTTTCCTTGATAGGTTTAGATCCTTGCTTGCGTTGTCCACAAGGTAGTATTTTTTTTTTTTTTTGGACAAAACAAGGTAGTATGATTGTCCTTAATTTGTATATGCTAATCCTGATTTCCACCTACTGGACCTGGAAAATTAGGCATAAAAGAAAGCTGGAACAAGCAATACTATACCTAGGTATCAACAACACAAACTTTGTTATGATTACCCTTTTTCTTATCAGACTCCGGACTAAAATAAAAGAGTGATTGCGACAACAAGTATCCATCTCTTTTATATTTTGGATACACGTATAAAGAAACTCCCAACCTCTAATCTCCCCACTCATTGAAAAACAAAAAGGGAAAAAAGCACAAACAAAAAAAGCAATATTTTATTTCACCATTTTACCCATTCACCTCTCCTTAATTCTCATCTAGTTAATGACAAATCTCTCGTGTAACTGATAAAAATTCTATTGTACAGAAAAGATTAAAGGGGTAATATATTGCATTTGTCATATAATAATGCTCAATAAGAGAACGTAACTGCCAAAACTTGTGAGGTAGGGGTAATATGCAACGAGATGATTATTGGAGACTTGCTTTTACGACGGACTAGTTATTGAACCAGCGCCATTAGTGTTGCTTTCGTAAAAGACGTATACGCATGGGCTCATGATGATGCAAGTACAAGTTCTTTCCAAGCTACAAGCCTCGTGGAGCATTCAGGGATGTGCCTTTTAGGATAGCTATCAAATCTCTTTCAAAGCTTGGATATGATTTTTCATGGATAGCTTTCAAATCTCTTCCAAAACTTGGATATGATTAATTTTAAGGTAAATTATTTATTTAGTACTGTATTTTTATTATTTATCTCAATTTAATTATTATTTTTTAAAATATATTTTTTTAATCCAATATCTTTGTCATTATGGTCCATATTAGTACTCTACTATTTTTTCGTCCAAAAATTTAATGAAATAAGCACGTGACTAAAAATGTACATTTCGAAAGATAATGATTAAATTGAGACAAATGGTAAAGATACGGGACTAAAAGAGTACATTATTTATTGAAATAGTCCTACATCTTTGTCTTTTTTGACATTTAAGTCTCGTATCTTTCATTTTGGACAAAATATTCATTCATCTTTCATTTTGTGACAATTTAGTCCTTAGAACAAAACTCGTCAAAAAAATAACGTTAATGAGCACGTGGACGCAAAATTCATAAATTTTCACGGGTAAAATTGCTATGCGATAAAATATAAGTATCTTAAAGTTTATGCATTTTGTGGTCATGTACCATTCACGTGCTCACTAACGTTATTTTTTAACAGATTTTGCTCTAAAAACTAGTAAATGTCACTAAAATGAAAATTGAAGGACCATTTTGTCCAAAATAAAAGATAAGGGACTTAAATGTCAAAAAAACAAAGATGTAGGACTATTTCAGTAAATTACCCTAAAGATTAAGTTGAAACAAATAGTAAAAATATGAGATTGAAAGATTATATTTTGAAAAATAAGAATTAAGTTGTAACAGATGGTAAAAATACGAGATTAAATAAGTACTTTACCCTTAATTTTATTAGTATATGCAGAATTTTACAAAGAAAAAAAGAGCAGCCTAAAATATTAGTCGACTTTAATTGAGTCGATATCAATCGTTTTCAATGAAGTATATCCTACACTTAGCCAAAAAAATAATAATAATAAGTTATCCTTCATCACATGGGAAAGGGGAAAGTTTATTATATGATAGCCAGGGGGATATTTCAACTAAGGAATAGATATATGAGGAGAACACTTGTTAATTACAACTTTCATAGTAACATGGAAAGCATTTATGACTTCCACCAAATGAAGATCTGCGAGATTGGAAATTGCCTTCGCTCTTTTAGCTGGATCAAATGTGATTGTTGTGGAAAAAAGTGTGAGAAATGTCTTTCTAATTACTAATTTGATAGTGCATGTAATTGTTAATCCAATATAATTAAAATGGTTAACTACGGGTATCCTCCTGCTCCTTTTCTGCTCAAGTGTGTCTATCACCTGTGGTGCGAACAAAACTTGCGCATCTTCAGAAATGAGCTTGGAAATGTGGAACAGATTGTTAAAAGAATTATATATGACGTTCGTGATAAAATGATGTCTGGAAAAAAAATACAGGAAAAATAGTTTTAATAGGGATCTTAATAGACTTTAGAACCTCTGTGAGATAATCAATTAGTTTTCAAGGTTTTTATTTTTGTAAATGATATTAGACTTGTATATTGCTTAGCCAAAAAGTTTTGATAGTGCAATAAAATTTTCTTTTTGCTAACCCTTCCCCAAAAAAAAAAAAAAAAATTTAAAATGGTTAACTGGAGAAATTCTTACCAATCACTTTATTTTAGAGTATGAATTTAATATTTGTTGAGATTGGAATTTATAATCAAATATGATTTAGTGCGATTATCGTGTATTCAACTGTTCCTTTCTCTCCAAATATGATAAACACTCACACAGAATGTGGATTTAACCAAATCAGCCTTAAGGCTATTCTTCTCGCAATATTACAATTTTACGTTTGAGAATCAGGATTTATCAGAAACTGAATCGTAAACTCAAACGTATGTGTTTTCATTCGCAATTGTCAAGCACCGATTTGAAAAATGAAACAGCCAGCTCGTTGGTTTGCTCCCCACATGCATGAGACCTTGAGATGACAACCATTCCATCTAGAATATTGTCTATCGAAGTTGTACCTTATATATATTCGATCTCTCCAGACACTTTTTGAGATCTGCAGGCACCAGAATCACAACCTAGTTCCTGAAAAGATTTTCCGTTTAGTTAGGGCTCTGATCCAATAGTATATAACTCGTTATATATGTGAAAAATTGTGAGTTTAAATTTTATTGATTACATTGTACGACTTTATACCTTCTTGAATAAAAAAATAAATTCTGTTTAAGTCTCATCATTTTTTTTTTTCTAATTAAGTCTCATCACACTTGTTTGTTAATTTATCATATGCATAGTTTATAATCTTGCTTGTACATGAAAGGCCTATTCAAAATATGAAACTAATTAAGTGAATTGTTCATAATAATTTGAACTTTTAAATTAAATCACTATAACATTTAGGATCTCTTGCAACACCTAATTGAAAAATGAACAAAATTGTTGCGACATATGAAAAAAAAACCGTTGCAATAGGTGTCTTATTTGCAACAGTTTTTAACCATTGTACAAAGTAAACCTTTTTCAACGCTTAATTTTGTTTTTGATTTTTTTTTGCTAATAATTGCTCATAAAATTTGTTAGAAGTTGTGTAGCATAAGTATGAATTAATTTCAAGGTAAAATAACAAAGTCGTTCAATTGACAGAACTCTGTGACGAAGGTAAACAACTGATGTAACTACTTGGTGAAAAACAAATCTGTTACACGCGATGTTGCAACATTAACTTGAACATGCACTCTTTTTCAGTTTGTTAACATACTGATTTTCTAACAACTTAGTCTACAAACAACAACGTTCCACTTAATGTTTCCACATAAGTTATAACAGTTAGCAGCAACGGAAATAATATAATTGTAATAGAAACAAGAACACCAAGATTTAACGTGGTTCAACCATGCAGTCTACGTCCACGGGACCTCCCCTGGTCCAACAAACCTGTTTATTAAGTAATATAATAAGTTACAACATCAATAGACTTAAACAAGTAAAACTCTCTCTTAACCTTTGACGCCTTGATGGTGAACTCTTCAATGAACTTTGATTTGGCGAGCTCCTCTCGACTTGCAACGTTTTCTCCCGAGAACTACACATTCTTCTCTCGAAGAATGACCAAGGAAAAAGTATCAAAACACTCAAAGACTAATACATGATGCTCACAACAAGCTGTCAAAATAAACTGAGTTGCAACACTTAATATAATCAAAAACTGAAACACAGATCGTGTTACAACATGATATGGAACACTGGACAAAACTTTCTTTATATTCTTTTGTTGCACTTTCTCTACCTGCTCATTTCTGTTGTGACTGCTACTGCATATAAATACAAGAATGCTGCTTGGACATCTTGTCTTGGGCTTCAAGAAATGCCTCTTCCCATAAAACCCTAATCTTCCTTTTATGCTTCATTTTCTTATGAATATGCAATTAATATAATTCCTTCATTATGACAAAGCTTCCTCTTTTATGGTAAGTTACCATAATATTTTTCCTACAAACTTCAAAAGGCAAAAACACAAGTATGGAAATAACAAAAGTTTTGCTAAAATATAGTCAATCAAATCTCAATTAATTTAATTGCTTTAACAATCAAACCCCAATCAATTTAATTGTCTAACAAAATTAATTTTTGGCTATGATTTTAAAATATTGCTTATCAATTATAAACAACCGTTACAATAGAGAATTTGCAAAGAGAACATATGTAATGATACTATATGTAACATTAACGACTGTTTTTAACTTTGTAGTAATTTTAAATATTTTTAAATATTGTAATAGATAAATAATATGGTAGTGAATAATCACTTAAATTATGGTTTACAACACTTGAAAAGTTAAGTTGAAACATATACTTTTATAATCTTGACTGTCGAGCAGCAATTGGCTTAAATAATCAGTCTGGGTTTATTTTGTCGAAAAACAGCCTCTTTTTTTTTTGGATGATTTGTCGAAAAAACAGCCTGGTTGATTAAAACTTCTCCCCACTGATTTTTTTTTTTAAATGTTCAATACTTTTCAACATTTTCAAACGTCTCAATCCCGAACTAATAAGTATCGAGATGGGTGAGTTTGAGGTAAGAGAGAATAGAGATGTGTGGATATAACCGAAATGGGAGAAAGTGAGGGTTGGGGAGTGGTGTGTTTAAAGTGAGACAAAAATGAGATGTATAGTGGGCTCAAAGTAAGAGAAAGTGAAAGATAAAGGTGAACCCATACGTTTTGAAGACTAACCCGCTCCTCACATGAGTCCATGAGTGAAAATGCTTTAAAACATCTTAAAAATTGATCGTTTAGGAAACAACCCGTGAGACTCACACTAGAACATGAAAATACACATAAAAAAAAAATGAAATTCACGGACGTTTTGAAGATTCTTTCGTCCATGAGATGACAATCATTCCAATTAGAATAATATTTTCTTTTAATTTATTAAGTTTTTTTTTTTTTTGAAGAATTTATTTAGTTACCTCCTCGTCATCAACACAACTTTTGTTTTTATCTCGATTTTCGAGCACCGAATTGGCTTAAATAAATCCGCCACGTTGACTAAAACTACTCCCACATGAACCTTTTTTTTTTTTTTTTTGGGTCGAACACAAGTCTATGAGATGACGATCATTCAATTTAGAATAATATTTCTTTTCATTATGTTATTGTTTCATTTAAAATTTTAAATTTCTAAAAAAAGACTTATTATATTATTTGTTATTTTTAACAAGTTTTTTTACATGTAAGTAAAATTCTTTTTAGTCTTGTTCGTCGATAGACTTAATATTTTCAAATAAGTGACTGTAAAACTTGAACTCATGATCAAATTTTGATATTATATTAAATTAAAATTTCATCTAAAAATTTAAGTTTAAATACATTTATTAATTTATTTATTATTTTTTTTTAAACACGTTTTCATTAACCAAAAACTGTGAAATTCTATCGAAATTGTACCAAATTTTCGATCTTTCGAGACACTTTGAGATTGGCCACCAAAAACAACCTTATGTCACTTCTTGAATGCTTAAAAGGTTAGACAAGAATTAGTGGCATTAGGCGTGTACAGGACCACATATAATTAATCTAATATGTAGTCTAATTAGGTTAACTTAAAGATTTCAATATGTGATACCAAATTAACTTGAAACCGAATTCTGTTTGATTATTTTATTTTTCGTGGCTGACAGAAGCCAAGGCCATTATTGGCTAGACATCTTTGATGCAGTCTTTTCTTTCCGCATGCATGATAGAGGGGATAATATATTTGAAAGTGATGCAAAAGCTAGATGTATATTTGAATATATATGTCTAAGATTGGAATTTTTAATGTTGTTTCCCTTATCTTCTAATTTCACTTGAATAGATAAACTGATGATGATAAAAAAATAATTTTTTTTCATTAAAGTGATTATCAATTGTCATTATTAGATTAAATAATTAATAGTATATACATCTTTAAATTCTTTTATAATATTATAATATTATAAAAAAATATTGCATTTAGAAGCGGACTTATATATCTAATTCACGAACACAAAACTTGCATGGTTTATTTTTATAATTAAGATAGATTTTCTCTCTTATAGTTGGTGTTTCAATCCCTATTTAGGATATTCTCAATGGAGGTTTCAAAACACAATAATTACAACTTTTTAGCAAATATAGAGACTTTAGAAGAAAAAAAGCAACGCCAATGGTACATATAGAGCTCCAAATGCAGATTTTTGATGCAAAATTGTCATGTTTTAACAAATTTAGAGCTCGGGCACCATTTTCTTCAACAAATTTGTTGAAGAAAATAGAGCCCCAAGAAGAAGACAAAAAAATATAGAGACCCATTGGGTCTTTCAAATCAAATCTGACATCGTCAATCTGACTCTACCCAAAAAAAAACAGACATAAATCTGAAGAAAAAAATGTCCATTGGAAAGTCAGTCAAATCTGACATTATCCAAAAAAAAAAATGACAAAAAAAGGACAACTCTGAAAATCAAAAAATGTCATTGGAGTTGCAGTATCTTCAAACAAAAATATTAAATTTTAACACAATATAGAGACTCAATTTTATTGAGTCTCTCATTAGAGATGAATTTTTTTTAGAGGCTTTAAAAAACACATGGGGCTCTAAAATACATAGAGGCTCTAAATTTGGTTTTAGAGCCTCTCAATTTAGAGCCTCCATTGAAAATGACCTTACTATTTTTTTTTTTTGTCTTTGCGTGTACAAGTAACTGCTCGACATCTGATTTCAATTGAACCTCCTGTATTATTTTATGATTGTAATGAATCTATCTTCCTTTAAAAAAAAACAAAAAACAAAAAAAAAAAAACCTGTGATGCATGATCAGCTACTAGTATTCATCAAGGAGTCCATCAAGGGTGACATCTATCAAATCAGCATGATGACACCCCATACGTTACAACGACAATCAATGTTGTGTCCTAATTATTCCTCTCTTTTTTTTCTTGGTTTGAGTGTCCTAATTATTCAGGTCCATGCAATTGATGTATCAATAATTTTTTTTAAGGAAAATAATCATTTTATTTATCCGCAAAAAATAAAGAAGTCATATAAAAAAATTTTATATTAATTTATCCGTAATATATCATAAACAGCAAAGAAATCTATTTTATTAACTATTAACATATTTATTTTGTAACGAAATTTTATCCCTAACATTCATCAAAACCTTCTCAATAAATATTTGTTCCTCCAAGCACGTGTCTGTGTCATAAATTATGCTATTTCTTTCCTGCCATATGTGGTAGACACACGCACAAAACATGAATCTTGTAAGGTTCGTCTTAAGAGATTTCTTGCAACAAATTTGGCAAATGCGGACAATTATCAAATCTCAATGAGTGGTCAGTGACTGTTCATTGAGACGAAGAGAAAAATACTTCCAAATTTTATTAAAAAAGAGGCACTTAAAATAAATATAGTCTCGACTTTCCATATCCAATCCACAAAACATACAACTGATATTGTGGACAACTTTTCAGTTAAACAGGTCTAGCTTGGTGGGGGCTTCGATTAAGGCGTACATAAGCCAAGCACAAAAACTGTGCTTAGGGACAATAGCTTTATTCCAGATAAGATCAAACCAAATAGTCTTCATGAATAATTGCGTGATCCTCTTGCCTTGCACATCCACAATCGCGCCTTTTCTATCTTTTTTATTTCACCACTTGGGCATAATATCACTGTTTCGCCTACTAATTTAAGTTTAATCACGAAAAGAAACAGTTATTGACATATCAATTCGTATAACAAAAATTAGGCTTAGTTGGTACTACGTACCATGGCGCGACCCCACCATGTCTTTCAAGAATAACGATTTTTTCATAACATTATAATATTATAAATAATATCTAATAATTATAAATTCTTCACTTTATTTCACCATACCTGAATCCACAATAAGATTATGAGTAGATTTATAATCTATTCCTGTCTTTCAGGTAACATTTACAGCATGAGGACAAATCAATTGGCATAGAAGCGACATTTGCCACAAAAAGGCAAATATACTCCTTATTCATAACATTGTAGTCTACAGAAAATTTAGGGTGAATTAGAGGTAAATGGTGTCCACAAAAACAGATAGTGAGACTGCAGAGACGTGGAGAAAGCGAGAGGATAGCCAATCTGGAAATATAGGGTTAAAATTCACATTGAAGCATTTTGTTCCGCTTATGGGGTGCTTTATGTGGGAAAAGAACTTTTACTGGATAATAATTGCATAACTGGAGTGTGTCTCGTACACAAAATTATTTTGAATATATATACCATTTGGCTCTTGAAAACATCAGCGCTTCAAGGTACATGGCGCTCAAATGACAATTGAGGATGGTTAACTTGGTTTTAAAGAACCACAAAGTTTTAGCCGCTAATCAACTCTTTTGGCCAACCATAGGAACTATTACGTAATTTACCTAAATCTAAAATCGGGATCAATTCAGAATTTTTGTTCAGAGACTAGAAACATATAATTTAGAATTTTTATATACACTATTCTTTTTTTAATTTTTTTCATTGGAGGCTACATTGATATTAATTTTTAGCCTAATAATACTTTAAAAATGTATTATTTTTTTAAAATACAACTTCAAAACTCCGTTTTTAAGGTCAGTAAAATTACAGTCGCTGCAGAACCGTAATTACATCCACCCATGTGTGGAATCTAGTTTTCAATCTTGTAAGACTTTTTTTTTCTTTTTGTCAAAGTGAATCTTGTAAGACACTTCACGTTTTTACGACAAGAATATGTAGTTACTTGCAAAAGATATCATCAATACATTCTGATATGCAAATTGAGTTGGAAAATCAATTCGAAATTGTCTTCTAGTTGTTTATTATAGTTTCTGTGGTTGAAAGCAGACAAGGGGTTTCTTGCATGAAGACACCATAACGTGTAGTCCTTCCCTTCCACATGGGATGATCAGGCAACTAAAGATAGAAAATATTTGAAAGAAACGCCAAGAACTAAGGAAACCTAGTATATCCCAGGATCACTTTTTCTTTTCCGCAACTAAATTGCAAAATTTTTATATCATTCTCTGGTAGCAATTGAAATACGAGTAATGATTTATGTTACTCTGTAGATGTATTATTTTCTTTTATATTGTACGAATCACGCAATGTTCAATTCTTTGTAATAATTGTACGTTTAAGTTAGTAAAGATTTAGGAATTGTTTATCTCAACTTTTAGACATTTAAAAATATTATTTGTAAGTTTAGATGCTTGAGCGAAACAGGTTTATTGAAAGTAAATAATACTTCTGACATGCATGATAACACCAATAATCAACGATTTCTATTCAACAATACTTATAATAATTACTATATTGCTGAAAGCTCTACAACTCAACAATAAACTTTACAACTAGGCGAAACATACCTGTTAAGGTGCAAATCCACTCTATCCAACCTGAGCTCGTGACCTACAAAAAGAACAGAGGAACCACAAGAGTTATTTCTTGGGGACCTCCTCCGATGATCAAGTCAATTATGGATACTAAGCACTGAAGTTGGAATAGTACGGAAAGATAAGTATATAGCTATTTTGGGTATAAAAAATAAGTTACTTTTGGGTACTATTCATATGCTTTCTATACTAGTGGGTAAGAGATGTCTAAAGATATGCAATGATCCCCACAAATAAGGGTGAATCTTCTCGTGGACACGTCATCAGTAGTTAGAGAAGTAGGTTAGGCATACTCTTGCCCTGAGGACATTATATCATGTTTTATCTATATTTCATGTCCTGTCAAAATAATATACAGGTCAGAGATTTGTGTCTCGGGTCAGCGGTCAACCCATATCAATACCTTTATTATATTTGTTTATTGTCATGAACATGTTGAAGATAATAAATAATATAATAAACTCTCTGTAACAGTTTAAACTTCTACATGAGGTGGTTACTTAATATGGTATCTGAACCTAAGCGCCAAAAAGTTCTAGACCTGCACTTGCAGAACTGTCTAAGTGTAAGACCAAAAAACTAACCCATCTGCACTTGTGAGGGCGTGTTGAAGATGATAAATAATATAATAAATCATCCCTTAACAGTTTAACATTTTAGATGAGGTGATTATATAACAGAACATGCCCTATCACGTGCAACGGGATTCATTTTGAGTATTGTACGTAGACATATTTTCTTTATTTTTAAATAAGTATCGACGAAATTTGAATCAAAACTGTTCGGTAATTTAAACTCTGTTAAATTATCACATCATTTTAAAATTTGAAACTGTTATATGAGAATTTATTGTACATGTACTCTAATTCAGAATATCAAAGATTCTGTTTATTATCAACTCTAATTTACGCTTCTTTGCAATTGAAGCAGGGGCTGTATCTGCCTGATGCAGACAGATCATGTCATGCATGACAAACACAAAATTGGCTTTATTTGTTTGCATTTTATTTGATTTGTCACTTTTATCACAGCAAGGATCAGATCTATCATAATAGTGTATGTAACTGCCTTTACTGCAATATCCTCTTGATTTCTGAATCGCAAGGACAAAATTTCGAGATGTGCTGCTACAATCGTCACCTCAAACGTCACTCTATCAAACTTACATCCTTATACATTAATCCAACTATATATAACACTGTCAGATCCATCCAATTGATGCATGCATAATAGTCCCTGCTGCACATACACCCTCAAACACTCATTTCCTATCTCTGCTGTTTTTCGTATAAATTTTCTGTTTAAATACACGAGTAAAATTGTTGATGTCTCAATTAGTAGAGGAAAAATTAGTCTCAGCTGGTACAGCCATGGCGCAGACACCCCATGTGCTCCTGGTGACCTTTCCTGCACAGGGCCATATCAATCCATCTCTCCATTTTGCAAAGCGGCTCATCAGAATGGGCATAGAAGTGACTTTTGCCACAAGTGTTTATGCCCATCGTCGGATGTCCAAAGCCGCAGGCATGCTTAAGGGCTTAAACTTTGCAGCTTTCTCTGATGGATATGATGACGGCTACAAACTCGGGGTCACTGATGCCATTCATTACATGACAGAGCTGAAGAATCGTGGGATGAAAACGTTAAGAGACAGCATTCACGGCATTGCAGACCAAGGCAATCCCATAACGTGCCTGGTTTACACTCTTTTGCTTCCTTGGGCTGCAGATTTGGCTCGAGAATTTCACATGCCATCTGCTCTTCTTTGGATTCAACCAGCTACAGTTTTGGATATTTATTACTATTACTTCAATGGCTACGAGGATGAAATTACTAAAAATAGCAGTGACCCCAATTGGTCAATTCGGCTACCTGGGCTTCCATCGCTCTCAGGCCGTGACCTACCCTCCTTTATGCTTCCTTCAAGCTCAGATGCACATGGTTTTGCGTTGCAATCATTTAGAGAGCAGCTAGATAAACTTGATGCTCAAGAAAGCCCCAAAATACTTGTGAACACATTTGATGCACTTGAGCCTGATGCTCTCAAGTCCATTGAGAAATACAATTTGATTGGTGTTGGACCCTTGATTCCATCAGCTTTCTTGGATGGAAAAGATCCTACAGATACTTCATCTGGTGGTGACCTTTTTGAAAAATCGAAAGATTACATGGAATGGTTAAACTCAAAGCCTGAGACATCAGTTGTTTATGTATCATTTGGGAGTATGTTGAATCTACCGAAAAGCCAGATGGAGGAGATCGCAAGAGGGTTGCTGGAGACAGACAGGCCATTTTTGTGGGTGATAAGAGCTGACAAAAATGGAGAAGAGCAAAAGGAAGAAGAGAAATTAAGCTGCATGGAAGAATTGGAGCAACAAGGCATCATAGTACCATGGTGTTCGCAACTTGAGGTTCTAACACATCCTTCGTTGGGATGTTTTGTGACACATTGTGGATGGAATTCAACATTGGAAAGCTTGGCTTGTGGTGTACCAGTTGTGGCTTTTCCTCAATGGACAGATCAAGGGACAAATGCTAAGCTGATACAAGATGTGTGGAGGACAGGAATAAGGGTAACAGCAAAGGAAGATGGTTCAGCTGAGAGTGGTGAGATCAAGAGGTGTATAGAGATGGTTATGGATGGTGGAGAGATAGGGCAAACAATGAGAGGAAATGCTAAGAAATGGAAAGATTTTGCAAGGGAGTCTATGCAGGAAGGTGGTTCTTCATATGAGAATTTGAAATCATTCGTTGAAGAAGTTGGAAAAGGTTTCTAGCTAGTACGAGTGGAAACTTTAGGTTCTAAGTTTTTGCCATATATTTAGCTAATGTTTGCTCAAAATTTATTGTTTCCCACATTCTAACATAATTATGAACTTTTATAATTTATTGTTGTCGTGCTTTTGTACTATAGTATTAAAGTTTTCAATTTTATCTCAATTATTTAAAGTTAGTAAATTATGTGTTGTTGTATTATGGCTTGAACTCCAAGTAGTAGAGATACTAAATTTAGACATGAAAAGAGATAACGCACATGTGAAGAGTGCTAGAGATGCTAAGAATGAAGAATAGCAAGGTGAGAAAAGCAATTTGTATTGCTCAGGTCGTCACCTCTACTACAAGAAAACGGGGAAGGGGGAATAGGTTAAGGCACTAAATAAGGGCTGCTTCGTGGTGGGGTGTGTATGCACATACCTACACACCTACCCACCACACAGATCGCTAATTCTATCACATCATGGGAGCTATGATTGGTCATGGGTGCTATGATTGGTCTCTAAAGCTGCGCGTGACTCATGTGCAAGTGATATGTGTGATTTTGTTTGGGTTTGTGCGGTGTGTTGTGTGATTATATATGAGATTTTGTTATTTTGTGTGTGTTTTAGGCAATTTTTTGTGTTGTGTGTGTGATTGTAAATTTTTGTGAATGGTCACAAAGCAGAACAACTTGGGGCAAGAAGCAGTACAACAAATGGAATTTGCTGAAAGAAATTTGGGCATGTACCTTTTATTGTGATCCAACGGCCAGGAAGCATTACAACTGGTGGATCACGATAATGTGTTGTGTGCAATTTTTTGTTGTGTATGTGGGTATCGTGTGTGTATGTGTGGGTATTGTGTGTGTATGTGGGTGTTGTGAAAAAGAAGAAGAAGATGGGGAAAAAATTAGTTTTGTAATTTTTTTGTGAAAATTGAAAAGACCAAAATGCCCTCAAGCATAAGCCTTTGTTTGGCATGCTCTAATGTCATGGGGGAATTTCGATAATATGAAATGTTCATGGGGGAGTTTGGACTTTAGCTAATAACTCATGGGAGAAAATGAGATTTACTCGTTGTTTTACGTGTTGCTTTTTCCTTATAACTTTTTACTTTTACGCTTTTTGTTTTTTTCTATTTTTTGGGAAATAATTAAAAGACTAAAATATCCTTCATCTTGATAGATTTGTTTTTAACAGTGTTAAACTCTATGGGGGAATCATGGGTAAATTTAAAACTACATCGGGTTGTTTGGGATTTAAGGCAAAACTCATGGGGGGGTTTTTGGCATTCTCCTCAGAGAAAAATATATATTTCATCGCCATATTGGTAACTTTTTAATTCTTTTTAGGAATAAGACATTCAAGTCCTCAACTTTTTAGCATTGGGACAATTAGGCCCATGAATTTTTAAAAATCTCTCAGGAAGTCCTTGGCCAAAGGGTAATTTGGTCTTCTTTGCTAAAATAATTGAATAAAAGAAATAACATAATCTTAAACTAACTTCATATATTTAATATATTATACACTCACCCCAAAAAAATAAAACATATCTGAAAAAAATAACAAATTACAAACTCACTCTATCACCACCATCTATACCACCACAACCTCCATTACCACCATCATATAGAAACCCAAAACTTCACCATTAATACCACCAACTCCACTACACATCACACTCCACCCCAGGGGCGGAGGGAGAAGGGGGGCTAGCAGGGGCTCCGACCAAAAAAATTAGATTTGGCCCCCTAAGTAAAAGTGAAAAAGTTATAAAAGTCTTTAAAATTGTGGAGTTGTTGTGGTAGTTAATCACAAATACATTCATATTGATAGTGTGAGTTTAAATCACTATAGTTGCATATTATTTTTTGCAAAAAATACCATACAATTTATAATAAAAAAAAACAGTCCCCAACATAAGATTTTTGGCTCTGCCCTTGCTCCACCCTATTAAGAATACCATCATCACCACTACATACATACATTTAATATACCTATATTTTCAACTCCACAATCACCACCACCCACCGACTCTGACTCTAATGTTAACCACAACACAAGTTCGACTACTAACACCAACTCCACCATCAACACCACCATCATCAACATCATTACAACCAAATACACATTAAAAACCCCTACCCCAAAAAGTCACATCCCTTACACTTTACCCCTCAACCTCTCTCAAACTTTCTAGCCCCACCTCCTCAACCGGTTGTAGCTCTACCTACATTGACCAACCCCTAAACCATGAATATATATGTCTGTATTGTATAGGTTAGTTTTTTATTTAAGGTGTGTATATATTAGTTTGTATGTACATATGGTGTATGGTGGAGTTAGTGATAAAGTTCTGAGTTTGTTAATATAGTATTGTGTTGGTGGAAATGACAATGGTAATGATAGTGGTAGTGTTGATGGTGGAGTTTGTGTGGGGATAGAGATATTAAAACAAGTTCGTAATTTGTTGATTTTTTGGGGTTGTTTTTTATTTATTTTGGGTATATGTACAATTTATTAAATTTATGAGGTTAGTTTTAAATTAACATGTCTTTTTTTAAAAAAAACTATTTTGAAATGACCAAATTACCCTCTAGTCAAGGATCTCCCAAGAGCTTTTTAGAAATTCAATGATTTAAGTGTTCAAATACTAAAAAATTGGGGACTTGAATGTCTTATTCCCATTGCGGAAATGATACCTGAACGAGTGCTTATATCTATATGTTTGCATGTGTTCAATATTGTGTTAACATTTGTACTACTATATACCACCCTAGTTTTATCACCAATTTACCACCTCTTCTTACGTAGATGCTTAATTGCTATCTAAAACAAAAAAACTTTATTTCTCTATCTTCTTTTAGCAAGCCAACTAAGCATTCACATACGAGGTTGTAAATTAGTGAAAAAATAGGGTGTTATCTAACATTACTCATTATTTATTTGGATCTCTATGCTTTTCTCTTCTTTATACAATTTTGGAAGGAGCGAAAGTTGGTCACAAAAAGAAAATCATTTTACCATGCTTTCCTTAAAATAGTTCATATGCAATTTAATTACATCTATTAATATTATAAGAGAATAACTATTTTGCCACATGTAAGCAAAAGATCATCCCTCCAGCAAAAAATAGTATGCCCCGAATAAGCAAATAAGCACCATCACAAAAAAGAGTCTTATTTCTATCCAAAAAAATCAATTATTTGAATTATTTATATTTTCCTTCATCTACTATTTTCTGTGTCAATGACATGTAGATAATGTTGCAATGAGAATAAATTTAGTTGGTAAATATTATTGTAAAAATCAAACTAAAAATTACATGTCTTCATCTGTTATTTTTTTTTTACTTATTTATAATTTTATTTGCCATTTCACAAGCTTCATAACGATAGTTAGGCTTGTCCAATGTGGAACATTTTTTTTTTTATAGTTTCGCCAAAAATAAAATTGCATTGAAAAAGAGATCCAACGTTAAACTTTCCTTCTTTTTTAATCAAAAATAAAATTTCACTGAAAAATAGGCCCAACTTTGAACTTCTCTTTTTTTGTGGTAAAAAATAAAATTGCTTAGAAAAAGAGGTATGGCATGAAACTTTTTTTTTTTATTTTTGTTGTTTTGGTCAAAAATGAAATTGCATCAAAAAAGAGATCGAATGTGGAACCTTTTTTTTTTTTTTTTAAATGACATTGCATCCAAATGTCTAGCGTATCTTTCCATCCATCCAGAAAAAAGAATGTAAGTTGAGCCAAAAGGTGATGAAGAAATTTTCAATGGTGCAGGCAGTTGTGATTTCACTATATATACATTATTGTTCTTTAGAGAATGTAGATAAACTCTATATAGTTATATTCATATTATTTTGTAATTTTTAATTTTGTTATGTTAAAATTGGTTCAATATAAATATTATGAATTTTTGTCTAAATTTTTTACTTCTTGGGAAATTTGGAGATGTTATACATAATTGCAAACATTATATGGTTTAATGAGAGAATTAGATTGGATCGGACAGAAAAATTTGTATAAATTTTTACTCAATTTAAAATGACCAGTAATAAGTTGATAAATAGTATATACAATTATATTTAGAGTATCTAATTTTTCTTTGTCAAACAGTAATTTTTATGTAATGCAGAATATTCCAACACGTTTTGTTGAGATGCACATGTATAACAAGATTGACTGTTGGATCCTTCAAACTTATGATAGAAAAGAATGAATTTGCTAGCAGATTGCACATGCAATGAGTAAGAATAAAGTCGTACAAGGACAACCATGACATGAGTTTTGAAGAGACAACAAATATATGTATCTTTTAAAAGTCCCGATTCTTTGTAATATGCTACTTAATATCACAAGAAAATAAGTGCTTATTTTATTTGGTCACTTTATGTAATAGTATAGTATATATTTAGAGTAATACATATTATAGTCTTTTGATATTATGGTTAAGAAGTTAAATAAATTGGTTCCATGTTACATAGTTATAAAGCATTTATATTAGACTCGTGTATCGCTCAAGTATAACAATAGTTATCCATTAAATCATATTCCAATAGCTTAAATAACAGGAAGAATCAAAATAGTTAATAAAATAAAACTTTGGAGACTAATAGAATGTTGGTTGGGACACCTAATATAGGGTGACCTGACTTGACTTATGAGGTAGTTATTAGAGTGCAGGAAGTTAAGTAATTTTCTATAACTCTTAAAAAAGAAAACCTTTATTCATATAAAGTGTATTATGAGCTATGAGATTTGGTCTTTTAAAATCTCAATCATTCATTTCAAATTTATTTTAACTGCCTTTTTGAACATTGAAATTTAAAATTGATGGTTGAGGTTTTAAACCATCAATCTCATGACACATAATTTAGCTAATCTAATAGATGAGAGTATAAGTAAATGATAGAATCTCAACCCTTGTTCATGTAGCCCTTACTCCAAATACAGACTTTTCCCTTAGCAACCTTCAAGGAAAACAAATATATATCACAAGGCATTTACGCTGTGATTGATAGTCCATAATCTAGTATTTTTTTGACTCTGATTTGGAGCAATTAAGACAATGAAATTAACTTGGTAAGATCTTGTAGTGCATAATTGTCAAATTCTCTCAAGTTACTATTTATATTAATGGCTTGTGAAAATCATATACAATATTATAAATATTCAAGAATATACGTAAAAATAATGCATATCATTCTGACTTTCGACCTAAACAATATGAACCATCAATCATGAAACCTTTTCATTTCGTGTAAGTTTCTTTCAACTTCAAGCAACCCTTCTATTTCCTTGCTAGGTTTCAGCTCATTGCTTGTGTTGCCCACAAGGTACTATGATTGTCTTAATATGTATATGCTAATCTTGATGTCCACCTATTGGACCAGGAAAAGAAGGCATAAAAGAAAGCTGGTACAAGCAATACTACACATAGGAATCAACAATACAAAAACTTTGGTTTTCCTTATCGGATTATGGACTAAAATAAAAGAATGGTTGGGTCAACAAGCATCCATTGCTATGTCTCAGGCAAAAATCAAGGAGTAAATGGCTAAAAGAAGGAGATAGTAATTCAAAATTCTTTCACAAGGTGATTAAGGGGAGAAAATCAAGCAACACGATCAAATTCTTACATCAATCGATGGTGTTTCACTTTCAAAGGAAGAAGAGATCGACAAAGAAATTCTCGACTACTTTAAAGGTTTGCTTGGTGATTATAATGTCATGGATTCAAATGTCACGGTAAAGAGCCTCCAATGTTTACTGGGGAAATCCATCAACACTGAGGATTGTTCTTTGCTTGAGGAGCCTATCACTAATGAGGAGATCAAGATGGCTATGTGGAGTATTCATGAGGACAAAAGCCCTGGCGTCGATGGTTATTCTTCACTCTTTTATAAGAGTGCTTGGCATATTACTGGAGCTTTGTGTGTGCAGCCATCAAATCTGCACTTAATGATTTCAAGCTTCTAGGAGATGTTAATTCTACCATAATTACACTTATTCCAAAGATTGACAATCCCAACAAGGTCACAGAGTTCAGGCCCATATCTTGCTGCAACACTATCTACAAGTGTATTACGAAGATCTTAGCTAATAGGCTACGAAGAACTTTAGCTTATATTATTTCTCCTACTCAAACAACTTTTGTTGAAGGAAGGAAGATGATGGATAACATCTTGATTGGTCAAGATATTGTTAAAGGTTATGGTAGGAAACAAAACGACAAGAAATGTACACTTCAAGTGGATATCAAGAAAATTTATGATACAAGCAATTGGAACTTTATCATCAAAGCTATGTTGGCCCTTGGGTATATATCTTGCAAAATTTGTCAAATGGATCCAGATATGTATCATTTATCCTAGAATTCAATAGCTATTAATGGGCATTTGGAGGAGTATTTCAAAGGCACCAAAGGAATAAGACAGGGGGATCTTCTATGCCCTTACTTATTCGTTACTGCAATAGAGGTACTCAGTCAAATCCTATTTCATACGGCCAAAGGGAAGGATTTCACTTTCCATTCGAAATGTTCCAAGCTCAAAATCACACATCTTAGCTTTGCAAATGATTTATTAGTTTTTTTCAATGCTGACCATGGTTCTACTAAAGCCGTGAAATGTGTACTCAAGTTGTTTGCAAAGATTTCAGGACGATCAATTAGTCTTGACAAAAGTTTGGCCTTTATTGCAAGTGCTTCCTTGAGAGTTAAATATCAAATATGTGAAATTATGAATGCCAGGAAGGGTAACTACCTGTTAGGCATTTGGGTATTCCTTTTATCACAAGAAGGATAAAACAAACAGATTGTGAAGTTCTTTGTCAGAAAATTGTTGCACGAACTAAAAGCTGGACAAACATTTGGCTTTCTTTTGCAGGCAAGCTTGTCCTTGTTAAATCGGTGTTGTATAATATCTATAACTTTTGGAATAACATGTTCTTCCTTCTAAAAAATGACATTAAGAAAGTCAAACAGTGGCTTTCTAATTTCTTATGGGAATCCAAGGAAGGAACTAAAGTTACACCTAAAGTTGCGTGGAAGGACATTTGTAGACCAACGGATGAAGAAGGTTTGGGGTTGAAATGCCTTGAGGATGTTAACATGGTTGCAATGTTGAAACAATTATAGACATTCTATTCTGACAAGGGCTCACTTTGGGGAAGCTTGGTTCACATAGTTTTACTCAGAAACAAATCTATATGGAGTGTAGATATTCCAACAGATGCCTCATGGGCTTGGCGCAAAGTTCTTGGCATCTGGGAGAAAGCTTTCCGATTTATTAAACATAGAATTGGAAATGGTGAAGACTCCTTCCTTTGGTGGGACTGTTGGCACCCAAGGGGACGTTTGAGAATGAACATTGATGATGCTCTGATCTTTGCATCGAGGTTAGGATTGCAATGTAAAGTTAAAGAGATTATTCGCTATGGAACTTGGCATTGGCCAAGGAACCTGGTCAGCCTTAATGATGCATCTCTTTCCCCTCCGAACTGTGATCAGAAAGATTATATTCTATGGATTCTGGGACCGAATGGGAAATTCACATTTGTTACCACTTGGGAGACCATCAAGAAAAAACACAACAAAGTTAAATTGGATTTTCTACTGTGGAAAAATCCTAATATACCCAAGCATTGTCTCTATACTTGGCTGACAATCCTCGATAGGTTGTCTGCTAAAGACAGGCTTATCGGTTGAGTTATTCAGATTAATGGCCAATGCGAGCTTTGTCATATTGCAATAGAAACAAGGGACCACATCTTCCTTGAGTGTTCATTTAGTAGGAGAATTTGGCGGAAATGTGTAAAGTTCACTTCAACAAAGGTTGGCAGCATTCAGTGGGGACAAAACACTACATTATATCATGAAGAACTGCAAAGGAAAGACAGTCAAAGATGCTATTCTTAAACTCATATTTTCTGCATGTGTTTACAACCTATGGAAGGAACGCAATGATAGATTATATGGAAATGGAGCTTCAACAAAGGAACAAATTGTATCCACTTTTAGTCCTATATCTTTGACCTCATTGGCACTTTAGTTCCTTATCTTCAAAAGTGCTCCATTTCAGTCTTTTATCTTTACAAAATAGGACACCTTAGTCCTTATCACTGATTCCGTTAAAAAATGACGGAAAAAGCATGTGTTCGGCACATGGTAGTAAAATATCTCTACTTTTAGGGATAAAAGAGTCTTTTGCTTATTTTTCTTTTTTAACTTTTTTTTTCTTCATCTTCTTCATCTATCCTCCACCACAACACCCAACACCTAACACCCACTACCACCACCAACACCCAACACCCACCACAATCGCTTTTCACATATATATATGCATATATATACATATACATATATTTATACACACATATATCTACATATTCATCCAAAGCTAACCTAATACAACAACAACAAAAGTAGACATAAGTGTACACACACACAAAAAAATTGTCAAAAACCACCCAAAAAAAGCAAAAAATACTGAAAATTAAAAATCAAATTTTTATCATTCTTCCTTCACATACATAGCAAACCTACAAAAAAACTACAAAAGGGAAAAAAAAGACAAAATAAAAAATAAAAACCTATTTGCGAAAAATTGAAAATTTGCAAAAATGAGCTAAAAAAGGGAAAATAAAGAGGACTTACCAATGACGCAAAGATTGTTCGTATAAAATTGTCGGGAAAAAAGATTACATGGAGCTTAGCTGAATCTATAGGTTTGCATAATTAATTTTTTTTAGAGAGAGAGAGAGAAAAAATTTTAGAGAGAGAAGGGGATGATGTTGTCTTGCTGTTGGTGTTGGTATTGGTGTGGGTGTTCGGTGGTGTCGGTGTGGTTGATGTTGGCGGTGTTAGCATGGTGGCAGTGGTGGATGTTGGTGAACTAACCAAAATAGCCCTGTAATTTAGGGAAAAAACGAGCCATGTGCCTAACACGTGCTTTTTCCATCATTTTTTTTAACGAAATCAACGACAATGACTAACGGTGTCCCATTTTGAAAAGATAAAGGACTGAAATGGGACACTTTTGAATATAAGGGATTAAAGTGTTAATGAGGTCAAAGATAAGGGGCTAAAAGTGGTACTTACCCGAAAATGCTTGCGAGGAAGAGCTTTAGTAACACCAATAGCAATAATGCTCTTTGTACATACTGGAAACTTAATGCAACACTCCAGCAGTTTCAAGTTTTTTGTTACGAGTATTTTAAGCCTCCCAATGTAAAATGGGTTTCCACAAGTTTTTGAAGTTGAATGAAAATCTTATTGGTTTAGCCAAAAAAAAAAAAGCATCCATTGCTTTCATACTTTGGACTGTATAAAGAAACCCCAACCTCTAATCTCCATTTATTATAAAACAAAAAAAAAGAGTAATATTTTATGTCACTATCCGTTCACCTTTTTACCTCTTATTTGTATAGTAAGAATTAATATATTGAATATTAAATCTCTCGTGTATATAGTAGAAATTCTACTATATAAGAAATGTTAATAGGGTGATATATAACATTGCTTAAAAGAATAAAAAAATAAAAACAAGAAGAGTAATATTTTATTTCACTCTTTCACCCCTTCATCTCACATTTTCATCTATTCAATGACAAATCTCTCATGTAACTGCAAAAAATTCTATTATATAAGGAGGATTGAAAATGTGATATATAGCATTTTTCATAATGCTAATAAGAGAACGAAACTACCAAACTTGTGGGGTAGGGTAATATGCAAAGAGAGATTAGTAGAGACTTGATTTTACTATGGACCATATTTTTCGAAATCGTATGATTCGCGATATGAATCGTACGATTCGATTTGATCCACACAAAATCGATTCGAATCAATTAGTGAATCGCTAATTTGGGTGAATTGGTCACTGAATCGTAGTGAATTGTGGTGAATCGTTTCCGATTCGGGTCAAACCAAAAAATCCCCAAAAAAATAAAATAAAAAAGCCCACTTCAATTTTTTGCAAGCAATATAAAATTATCCCATTATTAAAAACATGAAAAAATAAAATAAAATAAAAATATTTATGATTTAACAGTAGTTTTCAACTATAATTACAAGATCAAAAATTCAAATTGGCTTTCACTTATTTTTTGTTGTTTATTTTTGCTAATGGAAAAATAATATATTAACTATCATCTAGAATTTTAGTTTTAAATTTGTGACTGAATCGATACGATTCACGATTTGATACAATTTATGATTCAAAAAAATGATATTTTGAGTCACGATACGATTCACGTTTTAACAATTATGCTACGGACTAGTTATTGAACCCGCGCCATTAACGTTGCTTTCGTAAAAGACATGCATGGACTCGTGATGATGCAAATACAATTTCTTCTCAAGCTACAAGCCTTGTGGAACATTCAGAGATGTACCTTTCATGGATAGGTATCTTTCAAAGCTTGGATACGATTTTTCATGGATAGCTTTGTTCACAGCTATTGATATGATTTTTATGGTCCGCGCGGCATCACTAAATAAAAAGGGTTAGCTATCTAGGAATAGAAGCGAAAAGGAAACATGATAGTGCAAGAAAGAATATCACCAACCACACAAGAAACCAATTTTACTCAATTTAGTTTGAGTTCAAACTAATTCTTAGCCGTATAATGCAGTATATGGAAAATTTTACAAAGAAAAAAAAATGCCAAAAATATTAGTCTACTTTAATTGAGTCATCAATTGTTTTCAATAAAGAATATCCAACACTTAGGAGAGAGAAAAGTTTTTTTTTTTTTTTTAATTCAAGGAAAGTCTATTGTAACGATCCCATTATTTCAATTACAACTACCTAGTTGACAACAAATTTATTACTAAATTACTTATCCACATATATTTCTAAAATTCTTACCACTACATTATGTTCTAGTAAATCCTAACTAACCTTTCCATCTGCTAAATTAAGATTGCTATTTCAATCAGATGAAAAGTGGTAAGGCTTTATCCTAACACAAATTAGCTTTACCTATTAAAATATTCTAACGTCCTCTATAGGATTAACTACGCAGCTAATTTCTTATTTTTATTTCACAATTTAAATTTACTACCTTTTTACCACTCAAATTATCCATGCACTAACCAAGTTAATCTTTCCTTTTAATTGAAACGAATGCTTAGTTTGATATGCTAGACTTCAGACATTTTCTAAGTTTCAATTAATTCATGTTAGGAGAACTACAAAAACCTAGTAGGTCACAATTAATCAAAATACAAATCGATCTTAAATATTATAAATTAATTGTAAGGAAATAAAATATTTAAATGCATGTCTGGCTCAGGTATTACATCCTCCCCCCTTATAAAAATTGCGTCCGCACAATTCTTACTTCATTAGACGACTTCTTGCTGAGCTGCAGTATTTCCAGCCCAATGCACGTGATGAAATACCGAATACCAAATAAGAACTCCATACATAAATCCCGAATAAAAATACACAAATAAGAATACCGAAGAATACCGCGCAAGAATACAAAGAAATCCCAGTAAGAATACTAAAAGAAATATGAAATGAGAATCCCCGAATAAGAATACCAAATAAAGGCAATATAACTGCCAAATAAAGGCTCCACTTAAGAAATCCAACTCATAATGCCAAAGAAGATTATCGAGGAAAAAGTTTAGAGAAAATACCAAATAAGAATTCCGAGCAAGATACTGAGGAATATACCAACGGCCGATCATTAGGTATCAAGCTCTTTGATTGTTCACCATAATCAACTGTTCCCGTTCCTGTTGATCCACATTTGAGGAGATCCGCTACTAGCCGATTCTTTCAAGGGAGGGGACTACTTACCATTTTGCGGGTAATGCATGTGTACAGTTAATAACATATTCAGTCAATTCTAGCACAATTAAACATGTAATATATAGTTTTATATTTAACAGATAAACACAATAAGCACAATAAAACAACAAGGGCGAAATTAAAACTTTTAAGAAAAAATAGGGACAAAATTGAGACTATTGAAAAATAATAGGGACTAAAAGTGAAACTTTTTGAAAAGAAATAGGGATGAAATTGAAATATTTTAAATAATAGAGACGGAGTTAAAACTTTTAGAGAAATAATAAAGATGAAATTAAGAAATTTAAAACAATAAAAATAAAATTAAAACATTTTTAAAATAATAGGGACTAAATGTGATATTTTCTCCTTTTTTTTTTCTTTTTTTTTTTGTCAAAGAATCTTCAACTCAGACGTGTGGTCTCATTCGCAATTGTCAAGCACCGATTTGAGAATGAAATGTAAGTATAGTATATTATATTGCACACTGAGAGGTTTACATCATGACACTATTTATAATACAGTAAGTTGCAGCAACAACTAAGATAAGGACGGAAGATAACTATAAGCTCTAGAATTACAACATGTAAGCTATACGAAACAAATTTGAAGTTATCTTCTATCACGCCCCCTTAAACGAAGCAGGATCACGAACTGTGAGCTTGGACCGAAGAAGATGAAATCGGGAAATAGACAGTCCCTTGGTCATGATATCCGCTATTTGATCAAGAGTAGAAATGTAACGAACAGTAAGCGCCCTAGAGGCAACTTTCTCGCGCACGAAATGGACATCGATCTCAATATGCTTAGTATGAGCATGTGACACAGGATTCGCTGTGAGATATGTAGCACCAATGTTATCACACCATAGTGTCGGAGGAGTGGAGATGGAGACACCAAGTTCAGACAAAAGAGACTGCAACCAACATAACTAGGAAGCAGCAAAGGCAATGGCCCTATACTCAGCCTTTGTACTGGAGCGCGAAATAGTAGTTTGCTTGCGCGCAGTCCAGGAAATAAGATTCGGCCCAAGAAAGATACAATAACCATGTGTACTTCGTCGGTCATCAGGACACCCTGCCCAATCTGAGTCGGAATATGCATGAATACTGAGATCGGGAGATGACTGGATATGTAAACCAAGGGAAATTGTGTCCTTGAGATACCGCAAAATACGCTTAACCGCTGTCCAATGAACATCTAACAGGGCATGCATGAATTGACACACTTTATTCACGGCAAATGCAATATCTGAACGGGTGACGGTGAGATATTGAAGAGCCCCAACAATACTACGATACAAAGTCGGATCGGAGAAGGGATCACCATCATGTTGAGACAGATGCTGACTAGGTACAATAGGAGATGAGACCGGTTTAGCCCCTGCCATCTTCGCACGATCAAGGAGATCCAAAATGTACTTTTGCTGACTGAGGTGAATACCAGTGGAACTAGAAGTGACCTGCACACCCAAGAAATAAGATAGGGGACCAAGATCCTTTAAGGCAAACTGTTTATTGAGCAAGCCGGCAGTGGTGAAAATTGCAGAAGCACTGTTGCTTGTCAAAATGATGTCATCAACATAAACTAATAGAAACATAACATCACTGGACTCACGACGAATAAACAATGATGTAACAGACTTTGATGGGCAAAAACCGAGTGTGTGAAGAAATGAGCTCAAACAAGAAAACCATGCTCGAGGAGCTTGCTTGAGCCCATAGATGGCTTTCTGCAAGCGACAAACATAGTCTGGAAAAGTCAGATGCATGAAACCAGGTGGTTGAGTCATATACACCTCTTCAGTAAGAAAACCATGGAGGAATGCATTGTTGACATCAAATTGTCGAATTGACCAGTTCTCAGATAAGGCAATTGTCAGAACAACACGAATTGTAGTTGGCTTAACGACTGGGCTGGAAGTCTCATTGTAATCCACTCATTCTTCTTGACTATACCCCTTTGCAACTAATCTGGCTTTGTAACGTTCCACTGTACCATCCGACTTTCGCTTAATCCGAAAAACCCACTTACACCCAACTATATTAGCAGTCATAGGTTTAGGAACCAGGATCCAAGTACCATTGTTCAACAAAGCATTATACTCACTATCCATTGCAGCACGCCATCGCGGTAATTTTGTAGCTTGGGCACAGGTGGAAGGTTCGGACTCAAGAGCACGAGAGGGCGTAGAAGGAATAGGATGTTTGGTGACAGCACTGTACACAAAATAACCAGGACGTTGTTTCACTTTACGAGTATCATCCTTCGAACGTGTAACCATAGGGTGGCGAGAGGAAAGAGATGAAGATATGGCAGTAGAGGGCATGACGGTAGAGTGTAAGGAGGCAGCAAGGTCATCAGAAGAGGATTGTGAAGGTAAAGAAGACATGCTAGTAGTAGGATCATTACAATGATCCACGGATGAGGGGCTGGGAGAATTTGGAGAGATGAGTGATGTAGACGAGAAAGATATCGTAATAGTGCATGTGGAGAGGAGTTGAGAGAAAGCTTTTGAAACTTTGTGGATAGCGGAGTCCCACATGAGCCTAGCCGTAAATTAGCACTCACTGGGGACACACGCGATTGAAGTGCTGTGGAATTTTGAAAAGATCGCAGAGTACTAGATGAAGACAAAATCGGTGTTGTTGGTGAGCCACGTGAAGGAATAGGCGTTGTAGGCAAAGTAGATGTGGAGCTTGGTGTTTGAGGAGAAAAGTCAACTTGCATGGGAGATGGGGATTGAGAGGAAGTGATAAAGACAATGCCATGGGTCCCTGGAGAAGAAGTAGTATGGTCAAAAATGGTAGGCTCACTAGGAGTATGACATGCAACAGGGCACACATCTTGGACAATGGAGCAGGACTGACACAAAGATGAAGCAATTGGATTCTCATAGACCTTAATAGACTTTGGTTTAGGCGCTTGCACAGAAGAGACAGACGATAGAGCCGATTGAGAAATAGACTTAAACGGGAAAGAGGATTCATCAAAAGAAACATGTCTGGATAAATAAACTCTGTCAATTGCTAGGTCATAGCACCTATATGCGAGATGATCATTACTGTATCCAATGAACACGCATGGGGCTGATTTAGGACTTAACTTGTCACGTTTGTAAGGACCAAGATAGGGATAACACAAACACCCAAAGACACGCAGGAAAGAATAGTCAGGGACATTACCAAACAGCTTCTCGAAAGGAGATTGATTTTGTAAAACCGGAGTAGGCAGGCGATTTATCAAGTAGACAGCAGTGGAAAAAGCCTCTACCCAAAATTTCTTTGGCAGGGAGGATTCAAACATTAAAGTGACACCCATTTCAGTTATGTGACATATTTTACGCTCAGCAAGCCCATTTTGCTGGGGTGTATGAGGACAGGAAATCCTATATTGAATGCCACAAGTATCAATAATAGCCTTGAAAGTTCCTTGAGTAAGTTCACGTGCACTATCACACTGAAAACATTTTATCGAAGTGGAGAATAAATTTTCAACCAAAGTTTTAAAACGCAAAAAACAAGAAGCACAATTGTTTTTATTTTTTATTGGAAATAACCATGTGAAACGACTAAAGTCATCAATAAAGATTACAAAGAAACGAAAACCAGAACATGAGTTGGTAGGGGCAGGGCCCCATACATCACAATGAACTAAGTCCAAGGGCCGATCACTAACTCTATTAGATAAAATAAAAGGCAGTTTATGACATTTTCCTAAAGAACAAGAGTTACAAACTTTAGCAGGAGGTAGAAAATCAGAAAACACAGCAGGTAGACCATTGTGCAAAGCAGAGATGACCGCTTTGGATGGATGACCCAAGCGATTGTGCCAAAGCTAGGAAGAGACACGCGAGACTGCTAAAGCTTGAGGTGGAGATGACGAGAAAACAGGCGAGACTGGGAGAGTGTAGAGATTTGAGTCAACGGGGCCTTTTAGGAGTGGTATCCCTGTGCGGAGGTCCTTAACAACACAAGAAACAGGAGTAAATTCAACTGAAACCTGATTATCCCTAGTGAACTGCGAAACCGAAAGTAAATTGCGAGATAAACGTGGGACATGCAAAATATTTGGCAATAAGAGTGGACGGGATGAATAAATAAAGTGAGACGAGCCTATATTATGAATTGAAAGAGATATACCATCACCAATGGTGACTTTATCAGAGCCATTATACGGCTGAATTTGTTGCAGCAGAGAAGGATCGTTGACCATGTGAGAGGTAGCTCCTGAATCTAGAACCCAAGATTGAGGTGGAGTGGGCAATAGAGGTGGCTGATAGAGTTGGTGATGATGAAGACCAGCAAAATGGGAAGAAGGTGAAGTATTTGTTGGAGTAGTATACCGAAAACGGCAACGATAAGCCGCATGCCCTTGTTTCCTGCAAATCTGACACTTTCCACGATAACCTCGACCATTGCCACGATCATTGGAGGCTGATTTTGATGAGGAAGATTGTGGCACAATAGACTTGGTGGACAGTGAATTGGGTGATGCATCTTTAATGGAGGTAGCATGAAATTTTGCCAGGAGGGCCATGACCGAAGAGTTGTCAATAGAGAAATTAGTGTCATCCTCTAAAAGAAGTCTCTGCTAATAGGTAAGTAATTTGGCTCGCAATTGATTAAAAGAAGGTGGTTTTTCAAGATTCTCAATGGAAGTAATAAATGGACGATAGGAAGAGGGTAAACCATTAAGAGCAGCAAGAACAAGTTCACTGTCAGAGATCGAGTCATCAACAGCTGTAAGGGCATCAGAAAGAGCACGAACTTGTTGGAGAAATTCAGAAATAGAAAGATTATTTTTCTTAAGAGTCAGGAGTTGAGCGCGGAGAAGGGATTTGCGCGCCATGGATTCTTGTATGAATGACTCCTCTAGAGATTTCCATAAAGCATGAGCACTGGAAACACCGACGGATTGATGGACTAACGAATCAGAGAGCGTGGCTGTGATGCAAGATTGAACGAAACAATCAAATGTTGTCCAATCGTCGAGAGAGATAGTAGTTTTGTCAGAGGAAGAGGAAGCAGTGTCTGGTTTGGTTACGTCGAGAGAGAGAGTAGTTTTGTCAGAAGAAGAGGAAGCAGTGTCTGATTTGGTTGGAGGTGGAATCGAGCCATCTATGTACCCAAGAAGCCGATTGAAGCGAAAGAAATTAAGTGTTTGAGTTTTCCAGGTTAGAAAGTTGGTATGATCCAGCAACACAGTAACATAGATTTTAACGTTGTAGGTGGGTAAGGCAGATACGAAAGCCATAGGAAATGAGAAAAAGAAAAGCAGATAAAGAGAGATGGCGTGCTGTGAGTGGAGAGGTTTGTTTAGCTTTGTGGTTTAGTGTAGGACGGTGACGTAAGTCTTGTTGACTTCTGATACCATGTAAGTATAGTAGATTATATTGCACACCGGAGAGGTTTACATCATGACACTATTTATAATACAGTAAGTTGCAGCAACAACTAAAATAAGGACGGAAGATAACTATAAGCTCTAAGCTATACAAAACAGATTTGAAGTTATCTTCTATCATGAAACAACCAGCTGGTTGGTTTGCTCCCCACGAGAGACCATGAGATGACAACCATTCCGTCTAGAATGTCTATCGAAGTTGTACTAACCTAGTTTTTGAAAAGATTTTCCGTTTAAAGTCTCATCACTCGTTTTCCCTTCTTTTTTTTTTGTTAATTAGTCTCAATTATAATCTTGCTTGTACGTGAAATGTGTATTAAAAATATCAAAATAATTAAGTAAATTATTTCTAATAATTTGCACTTTTAAATTGAATTACTATAACATTTAAGATCTCTTACAACACTCTAATTGAAAATGAACAAAACTGTTGCTTGTACGTGAAATGTGTATTAAAAATATCAAAACAATTAAGTAAATTATTTCTAATAATTTGCACTTTTAAATTGAATTACTATAACATTTAGGATCTCTTACAACACTCTAATTGAAAATGAACAAAACTGTTGCGCAAGATGAAAAGACACCATTACAATAGGTGTCTAATTGGCAACGGTTTTTAGCTATTGTATAAAATAATACGAGGTTAAAATATGAATTGCCTAGGAGCCTAGAAGGAAGCAGGTCCCCGACCATACTCAAACAGGTCGGACAATGGACTTGGTCCCCGAGGCACCGCGTAGGGACTTCTCAAGATGTCCATAAGTGTAGATAAGGTCCCTAAGGCACCGCATAGGAACAATGGACGCAAAGGATAAAGGAGTAAGTTCAAATTAGAGATAAGATCCCCTAACCACAATTCTAGGGATCATTCTTATCATAATTAGAGGCTTTGCGTAAATAGAAACACAACATAACACAACCTTTAAAGGTACCGAGTTCTAGTTTAAACACCCTGGCTCTCGAGTAATTTTGAACTCTCCAACTGACTTGAGCGTCGGAGGAAAGACTTAGAAACACCCTATGGTCCTTTGTTTTGCAGAAAATCAGGTGGGTAGGCCAATCCTCGACTCACAGGAGCTCGAATACCATGTACTAGCGTTCACCAAATTTCTACCTTAACAGTTAACACCTTCAACACTTAAAAAAAAATTTAATGACTTTTTTGATATAATTGTTCATGAAACTACCTTTTGGCAGCAGGTTTAAAATGTTAATATGCAACAGTTAATTCCATTTGCAACGAATTTTAATATTTTTGTAATAATTTTAAATATTCTTAAATACGACAATAGATCAAAAATGTGGTAGTAAATCACTTAAATCAGGGTTTACAACATTTTAAAAGTTTTTTATTTTTTATTTTTTGGCTGAATAACATTTGAAAAGTGAAGCTGAAATTTATGTTTTTATATCTTGACTATCGTGCACCAAATTGGCTTAAATAGAATAGCCTGGTTGATTAAAACTAGGAATGGTAATAGAGACGGATTTTATAGGTATCCGCTCCAATTTGGGGCAGGAATTAGGGTGAGAAATGGGAAATGAGGTGGGGGCGGGGATTGACTTTTAATCCCCGTGCAAGAGTTGGGATACGTATTTCTCGCCCCACATAACCCACCATGTATACATATGTAGTTATTTTATATTTTTAGTTTTACATATATACTAGAATTTCAAATTATAAATATAACAGTATTGAAAAAGGATATTAGATAAAGTATTATAAAAAATAGAGAAGAAAAAATAGATTATTCAAAAGGGTTCTATAATCTTTCTTTTAATTAAGATCATTGCATACTATTAATTGAGATTTGTTATCGTTTTACATAAATACCTCCATTTTACTATTGATCATAGTAGATTTAAAAAAATTGTTAGTTGTTCCCAATTGTACTTCAAAATAGTTTCAAACAACATATTTAAGAACGATATTTTAAAGATTTGCAATTACTATTATATGTGGCATGTGATAATAAAAAAAAATTATAATCAATACGAACCCATAACATAAAGAAATACTCTTTTTCTACATATAGATCTTATACACAATGATTTTAGTTAGAATTTATTTTAAATACTTAAGACTTAATTACGATAAATTTATATTAACTATTTGACTGGAAGCATAATACTCGATATATAATTAATATTTAACCTTTATTGAAAACTTATATTTATATTTATAATTACTATAATTAAAATATAAATTGAAGTTATGTGGTTAATTTCACTTACGTTTAATATCGTAAGATTAAAAAATAAAAATAAAATCTACGAGTAATCCCCATTCCCCACGGGGATGTGGGGACAGGGTGGGGGCAGGGGATGGGCGTACAAAATGTAAGAACGGGGCGGGTATTGGGGGTACTTTTTAGGTGGGGAGTTGGGCCATGGAGATAGGTCCTCCCACCCCAAACCTGCCCCATTACTAATCCTACTTAAAACTGTTCCGCACATAAGTCTATAAGATGACATTCATTCTATTTAGAATAGTATTTTCTTTTATTAAGTTTTTTTTATATACTAAAGGGAGATCTAAGGTTGTACAACACATATTAAAAATATAACCAGAAGACTTGAGCACACAGCTTCTCATATACACAACGAATAACATATATCTGGAGCGTGCAAAACCCTAGTGGCATTTTCTTTTATTAAGTTAAAAAATAAAGTTACTGCTCCTCAAATATATATAGTTTATTGGTAATTTATAGGGAAACATACTTGACCAAGTTACTGCTCCTCAAATTGATAGATTATTGGTTACTCAACTTAAACAACCAATGAAAGGGAGCAGCTGATCCGATTAAATGGTGTGTTATAAATAGGTGCAAAATGATCAAGTTTTAATAACCCGTAAGTACACGGATCAACGTAGTATAGTGTGCTAAGAGTGCAGGGTTGTATTCTACAGGGAGGCTCCTAAGTTAGTTCGGTTGAATAAGTGCGTATGAAGGTATTCTAAGTGAGTGTTGAAAGTAATAGATAGATAGGATGGGTGATTAAAGCTAAACTAAACTAAGTTAACTAATCTAGAGTTAGAGTTGGGAGTGTAAATATGGGAAGGTAGTAGTTAAACTCGGATTAATATTAAGGCAGTTAATCTAGGCTCGACATTCAGGTTCTCTAATTCTATGCAAGAGGTTAAGTTACAAACATTAACCTAGTTAATTATCTTAGTCTATTAAAGTCCCGATTACTAACTCTGATGTAGGTATTGTTTTATCTACGAGCGTATAGCCATAGTATGGATTTGTCCTTGCAACCTGATGTAAAAAGTCTGTTTTAACTTAAGTAATTAACTTCTCCTTACTAGTCTAGAAACTATGGTACAACCTATAGTCTCATGGAATTTATGGTACAACCTATAGATTCACTATTAAAACAGGATATATGGCACGAAAATAAAGCAATCATATAATCTACTTAAAAACATTATGTATGAAAGACAATACTTAATTAATACAAGCCATATATTGCATATAAATTAAATAAACTGAATCCGAGACCATAGATTAAAAGATCATTAATATATAATCATCAACACGATTTTATACGAGCATTATAGCGAAATTTATTTGTAAAAGAGATTAAAGAGATGTTCCCCCATAAATGAAGTCGAGGTCTAAAGTTGGATTCCCAAGCACAACTACGGGATTTCTTTCCTTTTTCCTGCTCGATAATTTAGGCATTACCTCCGCCGTATTTTTTTCAACTACTAACTATTTATACTAACATAATTAAACTAAACTAAATTTATAACTAAAAAAGCAATTTAAAACTAATTAATAATTAAAATCTAATTAATTTCTATATATTTTCGGTTGGGGTTGGGGGGTATTTATAGGGCCAGATTCAGGGGGTGCTCGAGCGCCTAGTAGGTGCGCTCGAGCGCGCTTCTGCTACGTCTGTTAGTTTTGCGACGCGTGTCGCTTCGCGAGACTTTCGGATGATTCCATGATGCGCGCACGAGCGCCAGTGAGGCATGCTCGAGCGCGATTCTACTCCACCGTTGATTTTGCACCACGTGTTTCTTCGAGAATGTTGTGGAAATTTATGGCATAAGGCGCTCGAGTGCCTTTCTGTTGACTTTTTAGATATGAATTTTGACTTTGACCTGGGAATTGACCGAGGCATTTTCGGGCGTTTTTCACTATTTTTACCCTCCAAATGATGGAATTTGGCTAAAATTATACCGCGCACAGGACAAAGCTTGTGTTTTGCTCAGAATGTCATTTTTACCCGAAAAACTGGTATGATTTATCAAAACCGAACATAAGTCACTATTCAAGATCATCCAATACATGTTCCGAGTCTAATTTCGCATTAGTTTCAGCCAAATTTCTTCTCAACGGGCTCCATTCATCCACCAGTTCTCAAATTTCCACATTCTCAACTTCTTGATTTGTAATTTGGATTATTTCGGGTCTGATTCTTCACTTTTTGGTATCATCCTACATTACATCAAAAGTCTATAAGTGTTTGCATTTATTCCTAAGTTATGATACAAATGTAGTACAAATACAATGGTTTGAGTGCTGTAAATACAGTTACATCAGCAGCAGGAGCACAAAGAGCAATAACCTTTGACTCTCTGGTCATTGCAGAAACTTCAGCAAGAACAAGTTGTTTCCTCATGATTTCACTCACTTTCTCCAGTCTCTGGTTTGGTCTATCCAAAAGCATTATCCTAGTAAATTAGTTATATCACGATTTGTCTAATATATATAATGAAATGGAGCTTCACATCTTTATCAATCATAATACATGTTGAACCTAAACTATAAAGCTGAATATATACTTGGTACACACCTGGCAGGCAACACAAAAGCAAAGAAGGGCCTGCAATGTAAGAGATATGAAACTTCTGCTATTGATTGAGAACAAAACAATATTCAAAGTCGAGAATCTATTAAGTGTCTACTCAAATTCAATATTGATTAATAAATATGTACCTCTAAATAAAAGGAAAAAATTCGATAAAACTGGTATAGAATAATGAGGAAGAAAGAAAAGCTTGTAGTTCAAATCACATTAAGACATTGTTATTTATCTAATTGTTTAGATACGTATATAAAATAAATATTTCTGATAGATAAGAAAATTGTTTGAAAATATAGGATATAAATTTAAAAACAACATGATTTGAATAATACTTCATAGAATAATTTACTGGTACATTTATTTATCTAATTGTTTAGATATGTATATAAAATAAAGATTTGTACAGATACGAATTTTTTTAGATTTAAATGAAGATAATAGATAGGAAAATCATTTGGAAATATAGTATATAAAACTAAAATAACATGATTTGGATTGATCGGTTTCTTGGTGTATAAAAAATTAAGTGCAAAACAAACCAAGTCAAACCCCGCAAGTGCACAGGTCGTGATAGAAAGTGGGCAAGTGCGGGAATCGTATTCTCAAGGAGGCTCTTATGTGAGTCTAAAATGTAAAGTAATCTAAAAACGTGAATAAATGAAAAATTGATTGATTAATGATGGATTGAATTAAAATTGAAATTAAAATTAAACTAATTAACTAAAAGATAATAAAGACTAAAGCTAATTAAATTTAATCAAAAATAAAAGTGCAAGAATCCGAGAATTGGATCAAAAGTGGAGTCGGGTTAGGTCTAGATCTATGTATAAAATCTATGAATTATATGTAGATCATAGAGTTGGAAAGTCAACCTATGGTCAACCAAACTACAAGTCCGTCTAGATGTGGTCACCTAACTAGCCAAGTAATCTCACTTAAACCTAGGTGCAATTCCGTCCTTTAGACACTCTCAAAGCCGGGTGCGGACTTGTTCAAACGATTCTAAGTTTGATTAATTATACTATGTGGTCAAATTGTGGTACAATCTACAATTTATTTAATCATTAAGCTAATTTTCTAAGGGGTTGTAGTCATACTTTGAAATCAAATCCGCTACAAGCAATTTTTAAGAAATGAAAACAAAACATGGAAACACAAAAATTCATATCCCATTGAGATTCATGATCATATTGTGATGAACAATCAAATACATGCTAGCTACAAGCAAGTTTCAAGCATATAATTGAAAGTCGTAGCAAAATAAAACCAAATCTAAAAAAGATAACAACACCCATAAGAAATCTTACATCTAAATATCCAAATCTAGCATCTAACATATACAACAAAGAAGTTTATACAAAAGATATTTCCCTAACCACCAAATAGTTTAGCTCATACCCAACATTAAAATAAAGACATGAAAAAGTAAAAAAAAAAGAGCTCTCCCATGTCTTTAATGCTTGCAATCCTAGAATATATGCTCCAACGTACCTCCAAACCTTGATCCAAAGCCAAAAATGAAATGGGAAAGATTAGATGGGTGTGAAAGTGTAAAAATATGAGTGAAAAAATATGTGTTAGTGTGTGTGTAGATGTGAGTGTGTGTGAAAAGTGTGTGCTAGTGTGTGAAAAATAAGAGATAATGTGTGTATAAAAAGTGTGTGAAAGTGTGTGTAGTGAAGTGGATGTGTGTGAATGTCTCAGTGGATAAGATTAGATGATAAGATAAAGATAAAAAATTGGGTCTGTGTATTTTTGTTGTGGGTCTATGCCGTGAATGTGCTGATCGTTATGAAGAAATGGAGGTTCGGTTGCTATGGTTAAGTTAGGTCCGTGTGTGGTACTCGTGCTTGGCCTGTGCGAATTTGGTTCAGTGTAGAGAATGGTGCATTAGTGATGCTTGGCTTTTTTGCTGAAAGGAAAACGATCAAGTGGCGTGAAATGCACTAATGCGTAGTGATGTGGGTGCAATGAAATGGCACTGGTCAAAATTGGCGAATGGCTTGGTCATTGGCCGTGTAGATTGTTGTATATGTAAGGGCATCTCCAATGGAGGCTTTAAAACACAATAATTACAATTTTTTAGCAAATATAAAGACTTTAGAATAAAAAAAGTAACACCAATGGTACATATAGAGCCCCAAATCCAGATTTTTGATGCAAAGTTGTCATGTTTCAACAAATTTAGAGCCCACATGGGTCATTTTCAAATTAGATTTGACCACATAGGTCTCTTTAACAAATTAGATTTGACATCTTACTGATAACTTTAATCAAAAAAATAAAAAAAATTGGCAACTTAGGCTCAAAAAATGGAAGGGATGGCGGGTCCCACTATAAATCTTTAAATTTAGAGCCCCCACTGGTGATGAATTTTTTTTAGAGCCCATAAAAAACACATAGGGCTGCAAATGAGGCTCTAAAAAGCTAAAGGGCTCTAAATTTATTTTTAGAGCCTCCATTGAGGATTAACTAAATATATAATGAATCAAATGCATGATCCTACGTGGCTGTGATGATCCTGCTGCTAAATGTTGAATCATGTGAATGATTAGAAAGAAAGAAATAAAAGAAAAGAAAAAGAAAGAAAAAAAAAGTTTGACCACATATTAAAATTTGATGACTAAATATAAAATGCTTTTTTTTTTCTTTTTTTGTTTCCTTTCATTTCTTCTTGAATCTTTATTATTTTGACTTCACTCTTCATCACGAATTGTATACTTTTTTTTCCAACGAGCACGACCTAAATTATAAAAGATTACATTAATTAACTATTTGAAGTATTATAAATAATAAAATCAATTATCAACAAATGCTAGAAATAGCTAATAAATGCAATCAAATAAGTTCAAAACACCCTAAAAAAATGTCAATTAAGCTCATAAATCACAAACACATCAACATCCTCAAACCTAACACTTGCTTGTCCCTAAGCAAGATTAAAAACAAACCAAATCTCCAAGTTCTCAAGGGATTGTTTTAATGAGTCAATCAACTCTCATAAAATGACAAAGGATCCTAAAAAGATTGATCTCATAGTGCAATAGTGAAACAAGCTCATGCGGATTTCCTTCCTTAAAGCAATAGAGTTTCCCTCAAAACCACGCCAAGCACTATTAAGTCACCACACTATCAAGTAGCAAGACAACTCAACACAACTAGGCCATAATACTCGCACCCCTTTTTCTCTCGTAATCCGCTAAATATGCCCTTTGTACCTTTTATTCAATCCTAAAGCACAAAAATAAAACACACTTTCTCTCTTTATTTGATGCTTGGTCTCAGACGGTCAGCTCAACACCCTGTGTAGCGAGCTTTTGAGGTCATCAATCTCCGCCATTCAAGGCTTAGGTTGATAGGCTTTGAAAGGCCTCGTGCGTACCCTACTTGCTCGAAGTACTAAACATCGGAACAATGCACATCTTAAGCACATATCCTTAAAGATAGACAATAAGTACAAGGATAGTGGTGTTAAACTCTCTTTTTTATTTTTGTTTTGTTTTCTTTTTTTTTTCTTTTTTTTGTCAACTACTATAAGGGGTAAGGCATATCAAGAAGACTACTTAAGCGAGGGCACTCATATCACAACCAAATCATATCTTATCATCTTACCACCTAGCCATGTGCAACAGTTAAGCACAATCTCAAAGTCCCCATACATTGATTTTATCAAAATCAACCCTAAAAGTTCAATTCACGACTACCTCACAAAATCAAAACTTCCCATTCTCCTTAATCACCTCATAAAATCCAACCAACACATCATTACAACTCCTCAATCACAAGGAAATTCACCACAAACCACAATATATTCACAAAAATCGAAAAACATTAACACAATTTTCAGCAAATAACCACAATTTTTTCCAAATAGTAATAAGCACAATAAGTACCCACATCCCCAAACCTAATGTTTGTTTGTCCTCAAGCAAATAGTATCAAAGCACAACAAGCAAATATTTGATGAAAATGTAAAGGGACATTGTTGAGGGGAAAATCAAACCAAAATACCAATGGCTACATCATATAGGGGCACCGTGGAGGTAAAAAGTAAGGGAATATATCACCTGGATTTAGTGCTTGTGATACGGATGATGCTATCATGGACATCCCTATACATCTTCTCAACGAAATCCAAAAGAACCTAAAAAAGGCATAGAAAAGGTAAGTGGATGTAACAATAAAATGTAATAGAAAAATAAGAGATAAGAACAAATACATAGACAATCGGCATAGGGAAGCTTAAAAAGAAAGAAGCTAACTAAGATCTATAAAAATAAAGAAAAAACAGTAATCTAAATAAACTCAATCCTAGGGTGCCTCCTAGAAGCACTGAGTTTTACTCCTTCAGCTAGGCGATCAGGAGACTCATGGTAGATACTCAGGGTCTCGAAGCTCGAGAGACTCAACAATAGTCGTCTTCGGCTCCAACAAATGCTTAAGGCGCTGACCATTAACAGTAAGAATGCGTCCGTCACCGAGGTGCTTAATCTAAACAACTCTAGAGGGGTAAGCAACAAGCACCTTGTAAGGTCCATCCCATCGGGTTTTTAACTTTCCTGGAAATAGTTTGAGCTTAGAATTGAATAACCATACGCTATCAGAGGGAACGAAGGTCTTCCTATGGATGTGACGATCATGCACAAGTTTCATGCGCTCTTTATAGAGTTTGGCATTCTCATATGCCTCGTATCTCATCTCCTCCAACTTAGCTAGGTCTAACTTTCTCTTCTCACCGGCGCTTTTCAAATCAAAGTTAAAGGCCTTGATAGCCCAATAAGCGTCGTGCTCTAACTCAACAGGCAGGTGGCAAGCCTTCCCATAAACCAAACAATACGGGGACATGCCAATAGGAGTCTTAAACGCGGTTCGATCAGCCCATAGAGCATCATCTAAGCGACATGACCAATCTCTGCGATCGGGCCTAACCGTCTTCTCAAGAATGGACTTTATCTCCTTATTGGAGACCTCTATCTGATCACTAGTTTGTGGGTGGTATGGTGTGGCGATCTTATGGGTGACTGAATATCTACGCAATAACGCTTCAAGTGTCCTATGGCGAAAGTATTGTCCGCCATCACTAAGCAATACACGTGGAACTCCAAACCTAGAAAAGACGTTATCTTTAATGAATTTGACCACCACTTTGTGGTTATTGGTTCAAGTTGTCACAACTTCAACCCATTTCGACACATAATCTACGGCTACTAAGATGTACACATACCCAAAGGAAGGAGGAAGGGGACCCATGAAGTCAATACCCTAACGTCAAAAATCTCGCAAATTAAAATCGGGGACAAGGGCATCACGTTTCTCTTGGAAATAGACCCAAATTGTTGACACTTAAGACATCTCTGACAAAAGTCACGGGCATCTCTAAAGAGAGTGGGCCAGAAGAACCCATTCTGGAAGACTTTGGCAGCTGTGCGCTTATTACTAAAGTGGTTGCCACAGGCTCCCTCATGATAAAAGCTCAATATACTAAGATACTCATCTTCCGGCACACAGCGCCGGATGACCTGGTCTGCACACACCTTAAAAAGATAGGGATCCTCCCAAATAAAATGTTTGACTTGTGCCATGAAGCGATCCTTTTCTCTCTTTCCCCAAACTGAAGGTAATTGCTTTGTGAATAGAAAGTTAACAATATCAGCATACCATGGGGTGTGGTATGAAACAGCGAATAGCTGCTCGTCAGGAAATGCATCGTGAAATAGGAGCTTATCGCTAGGAGACTCATGGATAAGATGAGAAAGATGGTCAGCGACAGTGTTCTTACTACCCTTTTTGTCTCTAATCTCTAAGTCAAACTCCTGAAGGAGTAGCATCTATCGAATCAAATGGGGCTTGGCATCCCGCTTGGCATCCCGCTTGAGATTCATGATCATATCGTGATGAACAATCAAATACATGCTAGCTACAAGCAAGTTTCAAGCATATAATTGAAAATCATAGCAAAAATAAACCAAATCTCAAAAATATAACAACACCTATAAGAAATCTCACATCTAAATATCCAAATCTAGCATCTAACATATACTACATAGAAGTTTATACAAAGATATTTCCCTAACCACCAAATAGTTTAACTCATACTCAACATAAAAGTAAAGACATGAAAAAGTAAAGAGAAGAGCCCTCCCATGTCTTTAATGCTTACAATCCTAGAATATATGCTCTAACGTGCCTCCAAACCTTGATCCAAAGCCAAAAATGAAATTGGTAAGATTAGATGTGTGTGAAAATGTAAAAATATGAGTGAAAAAGTGTGTGTTAGTGTGTGTGTAGATGTGAGTGTGTGTGAAAAAGTGTGTGTTAGTGTGTGAAAAATGAGAGAGAATGTGTGTGTAAAAAGTGTGTGAAAGTGTGTGTGGTGAAATGGATGTCTGTGAATGTCTCAGTGGATAAGATTAGATGATAAGATAAAGATGAAAAATTGGGTCTGTGTGTTTTTGTTGTGGGTCTATGCCATGAATGTGCTGATTCGTTATGAAGAAATGGTGGCTCGGTTGCTGTGGTTAAGTTAGGTCCGTGTGCGGTGCTCGTGCTTGGCCTGTGCGAATTTGGTTCAGTTCGGTGTAGAGAATGGTGCATTAGTGATGCTTGGCTTTTTTTGTTGAAAGGAAAACGATCAAGTGGCGTGAAATGCACTGATGCGTAGTGATGTGGGTGCAATGAAATGGCACTGGTCAAAATTGGTGAGTGGCTTGGTCATTGGCCGTGTAGATTGTTGCATATGTAAATATATAATGAATCAAATGCGTGATCCTACGTGGCTGTGATGATTCTGCTGCTAAATGTTGAATCATCTGAATGATTAGAAAGAAAGAAATAAAATAAAAGGAAAGAAAGAAAAAAGAAAGTTTGATCACATATTAAAATTTGATGACTAAATATAAAATGCTTTTTTATTTTTCTTTTTTTGTTTCCTTTCATTTCTTCTTGAATCTTCATCATTTTGACTTCACTCTTCATCACGAATCATATATATATTTTTTCAACGAGTATGACCTAAATTATAAAAGATTACATTAATTAACTATTTGAAACATTATAAACAATAAAATCAATTATCAACAAATATTACAAATAGCTAATAAATGTAATCAAATAAGTTCAAAACACTCTAAAAAAATGTCAATTAAGCTCATAAATTACAAACACATCATGGATAATACTGCATTTAATAATTTTTTGCATGGCCGTCATTTAAAGAGAAGATTGATAAACTTGATGCTGACGAAAAACCCAAAATACTTGTCAACACATTCGATGCACTTGAGCCCGAGGCACTCAAGGCCATTGAGAAGTACAAATTGATTGGTGTTGGACCCTTGATTCCATCAGCTTTCTTGGATGGAAAAGATCCTACAGATACTTCATCTGGTGGTGACCTTTTCAAAAAATGGGAAGAATACATGGAATGGTTAAACTGATCACAGCCTGAAGCATCAGTTGTTTGTCTCATTTAGTAGTATGTTGAATCTTCCAAAGAGTCAAATGGAGGAGATCGCGAGAGGGTTGTTAGAGACAAGCAGGCCATTTTTGTGGGTGATAAGAGGGAATGAAAATGGAGAAAAGCAAAAGGAAGAAGAGAAATTAAGCTGCATGGAGGAATTGGAGCAACAAGGCATGGTAGTGCCATGGTGTTCGCAACCTGAGGTTCTGACACATCCATCTTTGGGATGTTTTGTGACACATTGTGGGTGGAATTCTACATTGGAAAGCTTGGCTTGTGGTGTGCCAGTTGTGGCTTTCCCTCAATGCTCAGATCAAGGGACAAATGCTAAACTGATACAAGATGCGTGGAGGACACGAATAAGGATAACAGCAAAGGAAGATGGTTCAGCTGAGAGTGATGAGATCAAGAGGTGCGTAGAGATGTTTATGGACGGCAGAGAGCTTGGGCAAAAACTGAGAAGAAATGCTAAGAAATGGAAAGATTTGGCAAGGGAATCTATGTACGAAGGTGGTTCTTCGCAGAAAAACTTGAAATCATTCGTTGAAGAAGTTGGAAAGATTTCTAACTAGCAGGAGGGGTGAACTTTAGAATTATGTCTTGTGCTCGATATCCTGAAACCAATTTGGATTGGGGTGGAATAGAATTGGGAGCGAAATGAATTTCATAGATTGTATGTAATTCTTGGTATGCTAGGATGTTTTATGAATGGAGATAGGAATGTACGCATTGGTTCCAAGTTATAAAATGAACAAATTATCATTTTACTGTTATTTATACGTTATTGTTTGAAAAATAAAAATAAATCACATTTACCCTATTATTTTCAAAAAAAAATTAATTTTGTCCCTATTATTTAATTTTTTTTATCCTTATTGTTTTCCCAAAAGTTTCAGTTTCATCCATATTATTTAAAATTTCTCAATTATGTCCCTATTATTTTTCAAAAGTTTCAATTTCGTCCCTATTATTTCTCTAAAAATTTTAATTTTATCCTTACTATTTTTTAAAAGTTTTAAATCACTCCCTATTGTTCAAAATTAGTCAATTAAGTTCTTATTATTTTTCAGAAAATAATAGGACTAAATTGATATTTTTGAGAAAAATAAGAGACGAATTAATTTTTCTTAGAAAATACTAGGGACTAAATTGATCAATTTTGAATAATACGGACGAATTTGAAACTTTAGAAAAATAATATAGATAAAATCGAAACTTTTTGCAAACAATAGTTAAGAACGAAATTAAAACCTTTTTAAAAATAATAGGGATAAAATTAAAATTTTTGAAAAATAATAGGAACTAAATGTACATTTTATCTTTAGAATTACAATGCATTTGACTCCTCAAGAGGCTTTAATCCCAGTCTTCCCTCATCTAGAGGTCTACAAATGACTTCCCAAGATATATTGGCTTTGGCGTAGCTCTATCCAAGTCCCTTCCCTAGTATGGGCTGACCCGACTCGACTTATGGGATGGATATTTGAGCGTAAGAAGTTAAGTAATGTCCTATAACTCTTAAAAACAAAAATGTTTTTTTTCATACAAGGTGTATTATGAGCTAGAATTTGATCTTTTAAAATTTCAACCATTTATTAATTTCAAATTTATTTTAATTGCCTTTTTCAACATTGAAATTTGAAATAGATGATTGAGATTTTAAAACACCGGTCTCATGACCCGTAATACAACTAATCTAATAAATGAGAAAATAAGTAAATGATAGAATCCCGACCCTTGTTCATATAACCCTTACACCAAATACAGACTTCTCTCCTAGCAACCTTCAAGGAAAACAAACACACGTTACAAGGCATTTACGATGTCATTGATAGTCCACATTCTAATATTTTTTCAACTCCAATTTGTCGCAATTAAGTCAGTGGAACGAACTTGGTAAGATCCTAGAGAGTGTAATTGTCAAATTTTCACAAGTTAGTATTTTTATTAATGGCTTATGATGAAATCATATATATATAGTATTATAAACCTTTAGGAATATAAGTAAAAAACAATGCAGATCATTCTGACACTCGACCTAAATAATAGGAACCATCATGAAAATTCACCCTTCTCATTTCATGCAAGTCTCTTTCAACTTGATCAAGCAACATTTTTGTTTCCTTGATAGGTTTAGCTCCTTGCTTGCGTTGTCCACGAGGTAGTATGATTGTCCTTAATTTGTATATGCTAATCTTGATCTTCACCTATCGGACCTGGAAAATTAGGCATAAAAGAAAGCTGGAACAAGCAATACTACACCTAGGTATCAATAACACAAAAACTTTGTTATGATTACCCTTTTTTCTTATCAGACTCCGGACTAAAATAAAAGAGTGGTTGGGAGTATCCATCTCTTTTGTATTTTGGATACACGTATAAAGAAACTCCCAACCCCTTTCACCCCTTCACCTCTCCTTCTCATCCAGTCAATGACAAATCTCTCTTGTAACTGATAAAAATTCTATTGTACAAGGAAGATTGAAGGGGTAATGTATAGCATTTGTCATATAATAACGCTCAATAAGAGAACGTAACTGCCAAAACTTGTGAGGTAGGGGTAATATGCAACGAGATGATTATTGGAGACTTGCTGTTACTACGGACTAGTTATTGAACCTGCGCCATTAGTATTGCTTTCGTAAAAGACGTACACGCATGGGCTCGTGATGATGCAAGTACAATTTCTTTTCAAGCTACAAGCCTCGTGGAGCATTCAGGGATGTGCCTTTTATGGATAGCTATCAAATCTCTTTCAAAGCTTGGATATGATTTTTCATGGATAGCTTTCAAATCTTTTTCAAAACTTGGATATGATTAATTTTATTAGTATATGGAGAATTTTACAAAGAAAAAAAGAGCAGCCTAAAATATTAGTCGACTTTAATTGAGTCGATATCAATGGTTTTCAACGAAGTATATCCTACACTTAGCAAAAAATAATAATAATTATAATAATAAAAATAAAGTTATCCTTCGTCACATGGGAAATGAGTTCGGAAATGTGTAACAGACTGTTAAAGAAATTATAGATGATGTTCATAGTAAAATGATGTCTGGGAAAAAATTACAGGAACAATAATTTCAATAGGGATCTTAGTAGACTTTGGAACCTCTGTGACAATCAATTAGTTTTCAAGGTTTTTATTTTGTAAATGATATTACACTTGTATATATATTGTTTGGCCAAAAGTTTTTGATAGTTCAATAATTTTTTTTTTTGCTGACCCAGTAAAAAAAAATAGTTAACTGGAGAAATTCTTATCAAGCACTTTATTTTAGAATATTAATTTATTATTTGTAGAGATTGAAATCTATAATCAAATCGTAGACGTCAGAATGTAGGATCGAAAACAGAATGAGCACTACCAACATTATATAATGTAAATGTTTCATTTTTGAGTTAGTACGACATGTTTGACGAAAATAAAAGCGTTAGTACAACATGCGTGTGATACTTCTCACAATATTACAATTTATGTTTGAGAATGGAACAGCCACTTGGTGGGTTTGCTCCCCACATGCATGTAGAGGCAGATATATATTAGGGGGTCATTGGGGGCTGCATCCTCTATAACTTTAAAATAAAGTTATTAACAAGTTAGATTTATATTTTAAAAAATATGTGTATTTTAAAAGTATTTTTAAAATAAAAAATTAATTTAGTTTTCAATGAATTTTTTTCTATATATAAATATTCAATTGTATATTTTTAACTCTACTAAATAAAAATCTTGAATTCGCTACATGCATGAGACCATGAGATGACAACCATTGCATCTAGAATGTCTATCGAAGTTGTACATTTTTTGAGATCAGGCACCAGAACCACAACCTAGTTTTTGAAAAGATTTTCCGTTTAGCCACTAAAACTTTGGTACAATTGTATGTAACTCGTTATACATGCGAAAAGTTAAAAGTTTGAATTTCACTGATTACATTATACGGCCTTAGACCTCTTTGAATCAAAAAAAGAAAAAGAAAAAATATTTTCCGTTTAAGTCTCATCACTCTTTCTTTTGTTTTTTTTTGCTAAATAAGTCTCATCACTCTTGTTTGTTTATCACATGCATAGTTTATAATCTTGCTTGTACATAGAAGGCGTATTGAAAATGTGAAACTAATTAAGTAAATTCTTGATAATAATTTGATCTTTTAAATTAAATCACTATAACATTTAGGATCTCTTGCAACACTTTAATTGAAAAATGAACAAAATTATTGCGAAAGATGAAAAAAACTGTTACAATAGGTGTCTTATTTACAACGATTTTAACCATTGTATAAAGTAAACCTTTTTGCAACATTTGAAAAATATTTAATAATTGTTTTGATAATAATTGTTCATAAAATTACTTTTTAGTAACGGTTTTAAAATGTTGCTTATAAATTATAAAAAAAAAAAAATTTGTAAAGAGAATATATACAACTATTGATATTATTTATAATGATTTTTAATTTTTTTTGTAATAATTTTAAATATTTTTAAATATTACAATAGATAAAAAAAAAATATATGATAGAGAATAATCACTTAATTATGGGTTTACAACACGCGAAATGTTAAGATGAAACTTATGTTCTTATAATCGACTTTCGGGCACCAATCGGCTTAAATAAAATAGCCAGGTTGACTAAAACTTCTCCCACGAGTCTATGAGATGACAATCATTCGATTTAGGACAATATTTCCTTTTTTCTTTCTTTAAGCTATCGACTCATCTAAAATTTTAAATTGTTATAAAAAAACTTGTATATATATTATTTTTTACCAAGTTTTTCACATGCACTTAAAATTTGTTTTTAACCTTGTTTGTGGATAGTCTTAATATTTTTAAATAGATGATTGCGATATTTAAAATCATGATCTAAACTCTGACATCATATATTAAATTAAAATTTCATATAAAAATCTCAGTTGCTAAAAAAGAGTTTGTTTATTATTTATGATCTTTTTTCAAATACCCTAATTTATTTATATTATTTATTATCTTTTTTCAAACACGTTTTCATTAACCAAAACTGTAAAATTCTATCGAAACTGTACCAAAATTTCCATCTTTTTTGGCCACCAAAAAACAACCTCATGTCACTTCTTGAATGCTTAAAAGTCTAAACAAGAACTAGTAGCATTAGACTTGTCCAGGACCACATATAATTGATCTAATATGTAGTCCAATTAGGTTAAATTCTTAAAGATTTCAATATGTGATATATACCAAAATTAACTTGAAACCGAATTTTGTTTGTTTATTTTATTTTTCATGGCTGACCGAAGTCAAGGCTATTAGTGGCTGACATCTTTGATGCAGTCTTTTCTTTCCACATGCATGATAGGAGGAGATAATATTTGAAAGTGATACAAAAGCTCGAAGTATACTAGAATATGTCTAAGATTTTATCTTTTTGTTTCACTGTAAATGGATTTGAATCTTCTTATAATACCAATTCACTTGTAAAGCTATTGTAATACTGATTTACAACACTCATTACTTTGATTTAATAGTGATAAATTAATGATGATAAAAAATTAATAGTGATAAATTGATAATGATAAAAGATTAATTTTTCTCCATTAAAGTGATCATCACTTGTTACTATTAGAATAAATAATTAATGCTATAGACCTCCTCAAATTCTTTTATAATATTATAATATTATAAAAATGTGTACTCTTAGAAGCAGACTGTTTATATCTGAAGAAATTTAATACATAATATAAATTCTTCGTAAAACCATAAATCATACTAACCTCGTACTAAATGCAGAAGAAATCTCAGGAATTAGCCCTCGTTCGTTCTACCATTTAAAGCCGCGAATCAGAGTTCTAAATACAAGAACTATATTGCCACAACTTAAATATCCCTTTTGATTTTGATGTCTACGCACTGTAGACATGGTGAGAGAGATTGAGAGAGAGAGAACTAAGAAGAAAAGAACTTAGTCTTCTGTTTTCAACGCTTGAAAGAAAAAGACGTTTTTCTTTTTCTTTTTAATTAGTTATGGGAAGTTATTCCCATAATTTCTATTGACTCATACAAAATAGGTCAGGCCGAGTCAACCCATATTGGACGACCCGACCCTAAAATCCAACAATATCTAATTCACACACAGAGAACTTGTCAATTCATGACCAACACTTAGATTGGCTTTTTTTTTTTTATCATTTGATATGATCAACCACTCATGGGCGGAGCAAAAAATTTAATATTGAAGGGTCAAGATTAAAATAAAAAAAATTGATGGCAAAAAAAATAAAAGACTGATAACTTTTTTCTAACGATATTATATATATATATATATATTAAAAATCCCTTCTAGCTCCACGCTTCTTACCATCCTACAATATAACAACATTTCTTCTTTCTAACCTAACTACAGAAATCAGACTATTCTTTTTTTTTTTTTCTTCAATTCAATCAGTATAAGGACTTTTCATATCAACCAAACCAAAAAAAAAAAAGAGTATATGTTCTCCCCAATCAAAAAATTACATCAAAATAAATCAGACTATTATCTGAATCAACGAATAGTCTAATATTGGTGTTTGTTTATAATAATACCATCCCCTGCAGCTACTAGCTAGTATTCATCAAGGGTGATATCTATCAAATCAGAATAATTGCCCAGATCCTCCTAGCTTGCACCTCCACAATCACACCTTTACTATAATCTTTGATTCACCACTCTGGCATAATATCACTGGTTGGCCTACTAATTTCAAGTTTAATCATAAAAAGAAACAGTTATGACATTAATTCGTAGAACAAAAATTAGGCTCAATTTGTACTACAATGGCGTGACCTACTAATTTCAAGTTTAATCATAAAAATAAACAGTTATGATATTAATTCCTGGACCAGAAATTACGCCCAATTTGTACTACAATGGCGCAACCAAGCCCTGTCTTTGAGGAGTAACGATTATTTTATAATATCATAATATTATAAGTACGACCTAATAGTTATAAATTATTTAAATAATTTTATTATAATTGTAATGATTCTACACTGAGATCTCACCTTCACAAGAGATAATTCTTAAAGATAAATGGTTATCTCTACTAATAGACTAATATATATATATATATATATATATATATATATGTTTCAGTATACATGATTTTACAATACAATCTTCAAATATAAGTTGTAGCAGAATCACATACCTATTTTAGTTATGATAAAGCGAGTTGTAATCGTTACTTGATTATTGACAAAGGCCTTCCTCTCCTTGCTCTATCTAGGATTAACAGTCGTTTATGAGAAAAGTTAATTAGGGTTAGAATAACAGAGGGGATCTAGCCAGATATTTATAGCTTATAAGCAACTTCATAATCCATTCCTGTATTTCAAGTAACATTTCCAAATAAGGGCGGATCTAGAAACTTAATGGTGGGGGGAAGGGGGGGAAGGGGAGGGGCGAGATTTTTTTGGCTTGTAAAAAGCACACCAAAAAAATATATTTCTATTAACAATTATGCATAAAATTAATTTACCAAAAAAATAAGTAAATTAAACATTATACAATATTTTTCATGATCTACTACTTCACCTTTGTGTGTGCATGCTTTAAAAATTAAAATTGAGGAAAAAGGATTGTGCACTTGCGCCATGGAAGAAAGGAAGAGGATTGTGGCCTGTAGGAAGGGTGATGGAGAATTATTATCGGAGAAGGGATTGAGGAAAAAGTGAAAAGGGGAAAAATATGGAAAAAGGAAAAACGGAAAGGGGAATAAGGAAAACGGAGTGGGAGAAAAGGAAAAGGTGAAAGGAAAAAACTGAAAAAGGAAGTTGGGGGAGTGGAAAAGATAATAAAAAAAAAATATACAAAGAGAAAGAAATGGTTGGTGGGTAAAAAAAATATAGACAAAGAGAAAGAAATGGTTGGTGGGTGGGAATTATTGTGCTTGTGGTATGACAACTAAATTGTAAAAAGTTTATATGATAAAATTGGTAGCAATTGAAATACGAGTAATGATTTATGTTACTCTATTGATACTTTATTTTCTTCTATACTGTATGAATCACACAATGTTCAATTCTTACTATGTAATAATTGGACGTTTAAGTTATTAAAGATTTAAGAATTATTTGACTAAACTTTTAGACACTTAAAAGTGTTCTGTATGAGTTTAGAAGCTTAAGCGAAATAGGTTCATTGAAAGTGTATTTTTGACATGACAACGCCAACAATTAACGACTTCTTTTCAACAACACTTATGATCAATGCTTTATTACGGAAAGCTTTACAGCTCAATAGTAAATTTTACAACTAAGCGAAACATACCCTTATTATATTTATTTATTGTCATGAACATGCCCTATCCCATGCAACGAGATTTATTTTAAATTTTACATGTGAATAGTTTTATTTTATTTTTAAATGAGTAACAACGAAATTTGAACTAAAATTATTTAGTACTTTAAACTTTAATATTATATTAAAGTCCTACACCATCTTAAAAAATTAAACTATTATAAAAATATTTATTATATTTATTTATTATTTTTAATAATAATCATAATGGCGTCAAAGATATTTACGCTTCTTTGCAATTGAAGCGGCGGCTGTATCTGCCTGATGCAGACAGATCATGTCATGCATGACAAACACAAAATTGACTTTATTTGTTTACATTTTATTTGATTTGTTACTCTATTACACCAAGATCCTCTTGATTTCTGAATCCCAAGGACAAAATTTCGAGATGTGCTGCTACAATCGTCACCTCAAACGTCACTCTATCAATCTTTTGTCCTCAAAAAATCCTACTATATATAACCTTGTTAGGCCCATCCAATTGATGCATGCATAATAGTCCCTCCAGCTGCATACACGCCATCAAACATACCTTTCCTATATCTGCTCTTTTTCCTATAAATTTTCAGTGATAATACACAAAAAAAATTGCTGATGTCTCAATTAGTAGAGGAAAAATTAGTCTCATCTGGTACAGCCATGGCGCAGACAGCCCATGTCCTTCTGGTAACATTTCCTGGACAGGGCCACATCAATCCAGCCCTCCAACTTGCTAAGCGGCTCATCTCAATGGGCATAGAAGTGACTTTTAACACAAGTGTTTATGCCCATCGTCGCATGTCGAAACCCACAGGCATGCTTAAGCGCTTAAACTTTGCAGCTTACTCGGATGGATATGATGACGGCTACAAACTCGGGGTCACTGATACCATTCATTACCTGACAGAGCTGAAGAATCGTGGGATGAAAACATTAAGAGACAGCATTCACAGCATTGCTGACCAAGGCCTCCCCATAACGTGCCTGGTTTACACTCCTTTGCTTACTTGGGTTGCAGATTTGGCTCGTGAATTTCACATCCCATCTGCTGTTCTTTGGGTTCAACCAGCTACAGTTTTGGATATTTATTACTATTACTTCAATGGCTACGAGGATGAAATTACTAAAAATAGCAGTGACCCCAATTGGTCAATTCAGCTACCTGGGCTTCCATCGCTCTCAGGGCGTGATCTACCCTCCTTTATGCTTCCTTCAAGCTCAGATGCACATAGTTTTGGGTTGCCATCATTTAGAGAGCAACTAGATATACTTGATGCTCAAGAGAACCCCAAAATACTTATGAACACATTTGATGCACTTGAGCCTGGGGCTCTCAAGTCCATTGAGAAATACAACTTGATTGGTGTTGGACCCTTGATTCCATCAGCTTTCTTGGATGGAAAATATCCTACAGATACTTCATCTGGTGGTGATCTTTTCGAAAAATCGAAAGATTACATGGAATGGTTAAACTCAAAGCCTGAGACATCAGTTGTTTATGTATCATTTGGGAGTTTGTTGAATCTACCAAAAAGTCAAATGGAGGAGATCGCGAGAGGGTTGCTAGAGACAGGAAGGCCATTTTTGTGGGTGATAAGAACTGACAAAAATGGAGAAGAGCAGAAGGAAGAAGAGAAATTAAGCTGCATGGAAGATTTGGAGCAACAAGGCATCATAGTGCCATGGTGTTCGCAACTTGAGGTTCTAACACATCCTTCTTTGGGATGTTTTGTGACGCATTGTGGATGGAATTCAACATTGGAAAGCTTGGCTTGTGGTGTACCAGTTGTGGCTTTTCCTCAATGGACAGATCAAGGGACAAATGCTAAGCTGATACAAGATGTGTGGAGGACAGGTATAAGGGTAGCAGCAAATGAAGATGGTACAGTTGGGAGTGACGAGCTCAAGAGGTGTATAGAGATGGTTATGGAAGGAGGAGAGATAGGGCAAACAATGAGAGGAAATGCTAAGAAATGGAAAGATTTGGCAAGGGAGTCTATGCAGGAAGGTGGTTCTTCATATGAGAATTTGAAATCATTCGTTGAAGAAGTTGGAAGAGGTTTCTAGCTAGTACGAGTGGAAACTTTAGGTTCTAAGTTTTTGCCATATATTTAGCTAATGTTTGCTCAAAATTTATTGTTTCCCACATTCTAACATAATTATAATTTATTGTTGTCGTGCTTTTGTACTATAGTATTCAAGTTTTCAATTTCATCTCAATTATTTAAAGTAGTAAATTATGTATTGTTGGATTATGGCTTGAATTCCAAGTAGAAGAGATACTAAAATTTGGACATGAAAAGAGATAACGCATATGTGAAGAGTGCTAGAGATGCTAAGAATGAAGAATAGCAAGGTGAGAAAAGCAATTTGTATTGCTCAGGTCATCACCTCTACTACAAGAAAACGGGAGAGGGGGAATAGTCGAAAACCGACGCCCAAAAACAAAGTGAATGATCGTAAAGATGGAGGTTAAAGGCAAAAAAGTAAAGGTAATAGCACTGAATAAGGGCTGCTTCGTGGTGGGATGTGTATGCAATTTTATTTATAGTTTATTATTTGTTTCATTTTGTTGTGTGATTCCAACGTGTCTGTGTGTGTGCGCGCGGGGTACGTGTATGGATCTGTCTGTTTTGGATTTTGGGGATATGATGTTGCAACGGGTGGGGGTGGGGGTGGGGGTGGGGATTTAGTTTTTCCCTTTCTGGTTTGGGGTTGTTGCCGAGGATTGGGGGTGGCTAGGTTGTTTTACTTGCTGCTTTTTCCTTTTAGCTTTTTGCTTTTATGCTTTTTGTTTGTTTTCTCTATTTTTTTTTTGGAAAATAATTAAAAGACTAAAATATCCTTCATCTTGATAGATTTTTTAACAGAGTTAGAATCTATTGCAGAATTTGGATAAATTTAAAACTACATCAGGGTGTTTGAGATTTAAGGCAGAACTCATGGGAGATTTTTGGCATTCTCCCGAGAGAAAAATATATATTTCATCGCCATATTGGTAACTTTTTAATTCTTTTTAGGAATAAGACATTCAAGTCCTCAACTTTTTAACATTGAGGCAATTAGGCTCCTCAATTTTTAAAAATCTCTTAGGAGGTCATTTGCCAAAGGGTAATTTGGTCTCTTTTTCTAAAATAATTGAATTAAAGAAATAACATAATCTTAAACTAACTTCATATATTTAATATATTATACACTCACCACAAAAAAATAAAAAATATCTAAAAAATAACAAATTACAAACTCACCAGATCACCACCATCTACACCACTACTACCTCTATTACCACCATCATATACAAACCTAAAACTTCATTAATACCACCAACTCCATGACTTCGATAATACTACATATAATAATTTTTTGAAATATAATATATAAATTTAAAATAACATAATTTGAATAATACTGCATCGAATAATTTACTGGTACATTTATTTGTCTAATTATTTAGATATGTATATAAAATAAAGATTTATACTGATACAAAAAAATTAAATTAAATGAAGATAATAGATAGGAAAATCATTTGAAAATATAGTATATAAAATTAAAATAACATGATTTGGATAATACTGCATCTAATAATTTTTTAGAATATAATATATAAATTTAAAATAACATGACTTGAAAAATACTACATCTAATAATTTTCTGGTACATCTATTTATCTACTTGTTTAGATACGGATACAAAATAAAGATTTGTACAGATAGAAAAAAAAATTTAAATTTAAATGAAAAATATGATAGAGTCCTCAGATAGATAGGAAAATCATTTGGGAATATAAGACATAAATTTAAAATAACATGATTTGGATAATACTACATCTAATAATTTTTTGGAATACAAGATATAAATTTAAAATGGCATGATTTGAATAATACTGCATCTAATAATTTTTTGGAATATAGGATATAAATTTAAAATAACATGATTTGGATAAAATTGTATCTAATAATTTTCTGGTACATTTATTTATCTAATTGTTTAGATACGTATATAAAATAAAGAACTCTAGAGATAGAGAAAAAGTTTAAATTTAAATGAAGACATGATAGAGTCTAAAATAGATAGGAAAATCCTTTGAAAATAGATGATATAAATTTAAAATAACATGATTTGGACAATACTGCCACTAATAATTTTATGGAACATAGGATATAAATTTAAAATAGCATGATTCGGATAAATAAATTTAAAAATTATTTCTAAATTTGAGATGCATATAATGCTTACTCGTGACATGATAATTTAATGACATGTGACATGGTTGTTATTTTTAAATATTATAAGATTAAAACTTCATCTAAAAGATTAAATTATTAAAAAAGAATTTATTATAGTATTTATTATCTTTTTTTAAACATGTTTTCATTAAATTTTTCTTTTTTTGTCAAACACGGGTTCATTAACCAAAACTATGAAATTCTATTGGAAATGTTACGTGAAAGATAGGAACAGAAATTAGGCTCAATTGGTACTACAATGGCGCAACTATGCCATGTCTTTTAATAGTAACGATCTCCTTATAACATTATAACATATAAACGAGATTTAATAGTTATAAGTTATTCACATTATCTTATCGTAACAGTATCAATAATAACAATATGAGTAAATTCATAATATGTTCCTATCTTTCTAGTAACATTTCCAACAGAAGGACAAGTCAATTGGCATACAAGTGACATTTGCCACAAAAAGGCAAATATACTTCCTTAGTTGTAAAAAAGAAACAGTTCAAAAAGATTCAATTGGCATGAATGAATTTCAATTCGTAACATTGTAGTCTACCGAAAATTTAGGGTGAAAGAGAAGTAAATGGTGTCCACAGAAACAGATAGATAGACTGCAGAGATAACGTGGAGAAAGCGAGAGGCTAGCCAATCTGGAAATATAGGGATAAAATTCTCATTGAAGCATTTTGTTCAGCTTATATGGGCGTTAACTTTTACTGGATCATAGTTGCGTAATTGGACTGTGTTTCATACACGCAATTATTTTAAATAAATCAGATGACAGTTGAGGATGGTCTAACTTGGGTTTGAAAAACCACAAAAGTTTAGTAGCTAGTTTTGAAATCAAATGATATAATCAACTCTTTTCTTTTCACCAACCATAGGATCTATTACGTAATTTATCTAAATCTAAAACGGGGTCAATTCAGAATTTTTTGTTTAGAGGATAGAAACACACAATTTACGATTTTTATATTAGACAATCTTTTTTTATTTTTTTTTATTGGAGGTTAGATTGATTTTTCAGGCTAACAATACTTTAAAAATATATGTATTTTTTTTAAATACAACTTCAAGACTCCGCTTTTAAGGTCAATAAAAGTTAGAGCGGCTTAAGAACCGTAATTACATCGACCCATTTGTGGAATCTAAGTTTTAATCTTGTAAGACACTTGAAGATTTTGAGACAAGAATTTGTAGTTACTTGCAAAACATCATATCAATACATCGATCTGATATGCAAATCGAGTTGGAAAATCAATTCGAAATTGTCTTCTAATTGTTTATTATGGTCTCCCTTGATGTCTTATTTCTTCTATATTGTACGAATCAAGCAATGTTCAACTCTTACTATGTAATAATCGGACGTTTAAGTTACTAAAATATTTAGGAATTGTTGGACTCTATTTTTAGATACTTAAAAATATTTAGGAATTATGAGTTTAGAATCTCAAGCGAAACAGATTCATTGAAAGTGAACAGCCTTCTAACATTACAACGCCAACAATCAACGACTTCTATATATTAACTAACATTTTTTAATCAATGCTTTATTACTGAAAGCTCTACAGTTCAACATGAATTTTCACAACAATGCGAAACATACAACTATTATATTTGTTTATTGTCATTAACATATTGAAAATTATAAATAATATAATAAATATCTTCCTAACAATTTAAAGTTTTAAATAAAGTGGTCATTTAACATAACACGCCCTATCACGTGCAATAGAATTTATTTTTTAGACTTGCACGTAAATAATTTTTATTTTATTTTTAATAAATGCCGACAAGATTTAAAACAAAATAATTATTAATTTAAATTCTGATACTCAATATTAAATTATCACATGATCTTTCTTTTTCTCTCAAATCTAATTTATGCTACTTTCCAATTGAAGCAGCGGTTTGTAGCGGCCTAATGCAGAGAGATCATGTCATGCATGACTAACACAAAACTTCGAGATGCGCTGCTAGGATCGTCGCCTCAAACGTCACTCGTTCAATCTTGAGTCTTCTTCCATCAATCCGGACTAATGGTATATAGGCCCCACAACAGGTGGAGTTCATCCGACTACTGGAAAATTTTTCATTCAACCTTTTGTCCTCATAAAATCCTAGTATATAATCCTGTTAGCCCCATCCAATTAATAGCACACGCCCTCAAACATACGTTTCCTATATATGCTCTTCTTCCTATAAATTTTCAGTTAAAATACACGAAAATAAAAGATAAAATTGTTGATGTCTCAATTAGTAGAGGAAAAATTAGTCTCAGCTGGTGCAGCCATGACGAAGACCCCCCATGTTCTCCTGGTAACCTTTCCTTCACAGGGCAACATTAATCCATCTCTCCATTTTGCTAAGCGGCTCATCAGAATGGGCATACAAGTGACCTTTGCAACAAGTGTTTATGCCCATCGTCGCATGTCGAAAGCCGCAGGCATGCTTAAAGGCTTAAACTTTGCAGCTTTCTCGGATGGATATGATGACGGATACAAACACGGGATCACTGATATTTACCTGAAAGAGCTGAAGAATCGTGGGACGAAAACGTTGAGAGACATCATCCTCAGCATTGCTGACCAAGGCCGACCCATAACGTGCCTTGTTTACACTCTTTTGCTTCCTTGGGTTGCAGATTTGGCTCGTGAATTTCACATCCTATCTGCTCTTCTTTGGATTCAACCAGCTACAGTTTTGGATATTTATTACTATTACTTCAATGGCTACGAGGATGAAATTACTAAAAATAGCAGTGACCCCAATTGGTCAATTCAGCTACCTGGGCTTCCATCTCTCTCAGGCCGTGATCTACCCTCCTTTATGCTTCCTTCAAGCTCAGATGAAAATGGTATTGCATTGCAATCATTTAGAGAGCAGCTAGATACACTTGATGCTCAAGAAAGCCCCAAAATACTTGTCAACACATTTGATGCACTTGAGCCTGAGGCTCTCAAGTCCATTGAGAAATACAACTTGATTGGTGTTGGACCCTTGATTCCATCAGCTTTCCTGGATGGAAAAGATCCTACAGATACTTCATCCGGTGGTGATCTTTTCGAAAAATCGAAAGATTACATGGAATGGTTAAACTCAAAGCCTGAGACATCAGTTGTTTATGTATCATTTGGAAGTATGTTGAATCTACCCAAAAGTCAAATGGAGGAGATCGCAAGAGGGTTGCTAGAGACAGGAAGGCCATTTTTGTGGGTGATAAGAGCTGACAAAAATGGAGAAGAGCAAAAGGAAGAAGAGAAATTAAGCTGCATGGAAGAATTGGAGCAACAAGGCATCATAGTGCCATGGTGTTCGCAACTTGAGGTTCTAACCCATCCGTCTTTGGGATGTTTTGTGACACATTGTGGATGGAATTCTACATTGGAAAGCTTAGCTTGTGGTGTGCCAGTTGTGGCTTTTCCTCAGTGGACAGATCAAGCGACAAATGCTAAGCTGATACAGGATGTGGGGAGGACAGGAATAAGGGTAACAGCAAAGGAAGATGGTACAGGTGAGAGTGATGTGATCAAGAGGTGTATAGAGATGGTTATGGATGGTGGAGAGATAGGACAAGCAATGAGAAGAAATGCTAAGAAATGGAAAGATTTGGCAAGGGAGTCTATGCAGGAAGGTGGTTCTTCATATGAGAATTTGAAATCATTCGTTGAAGAAGTTCGAAAAAGTTTCGGCCTAGTAGGAGGGCAAGCTTTAGTTTAGGTTGTAATTAAGTTTGTTTTAATCCCACCTTTATAGAGATTCAGAATCTCTAGTTTAGGTTCTAAGTTTAATTTGCTATATTTGTAGTCAAATGTTTGTTTTGAAACTTATTGTGTTCCACATTCTAACAAAACGAACTTTTATAATTTATGAATTCTCGGTCTTATTAACTTTGTAGAGATTTGTGTACTTCATGTCTGAGTTATCTCATGCTTTTGTATAGTTAAATGCATCATATTTCCCTATCTTTTTCTAATTGTATCATAAACTTAGTATTTTTAAAAGTTGCATAATCTTGTGTTATAAAAAATACTACACACACGCTCCAAACTAAAATTTTATTTAACTCCATTAGTTAGTATTAATGTTAAAAGACGTACGTAATTGTCCTCATTTAAATATTATTCACCACATGGCTTTACCCATTATAGAGATTGGTAGCCCTATTAATATTTCTTAGATATAAATTGCTTTGCAAAGGCACTTTATTTCACCTAATTCTTATATTTCATATATTTTCATCAACGATTTTATAGAAACTTTGATAATTTAGGCTAGTACTTTTTTTCTTTTCTTTTTTTAAAATAAGGAAAAAAGAATTCATGTAGGTAACTAAATTAAGTAAATTCGCTCATGTTAATTAAGATATCTTATCCTTACTTCCATTTTGTTTTCTAGGGATTCACTATTAAACATATAACTGTATTGAATTTCTCTGGCCAATTGTTGTAATGTGTAATGTATTGAGTGGTATTTCCTAGCCATTATTATTCTTTCTAATTGCTTATAACATTATTACTGCATTTTAAAATTAAATCAACATCAACTTCATAATTGCAATTACATTACATTACTTGAAGTTTAAATCTCATGATAAACAAGTAGCGTATTTATTTTAGTTATTGTATAAAAGTAATTCTTTAAAGGGAAAATTTCACATTTAGTCCCTATTGTTTGCAAAATATCTCAATTTAGTCCCTATTATTTAAAATATCTCAATTTAGTCCCTATTGTTTCACCAAAAGTTTTTATTTCATCCATATTATTTAAAATGTCTCAATTTCGTCTCTATTATTTCTCAAAAAGTTTCAATTTTGTCCCTATTATTTCTAAAAGGTTTCAATTTCGTCCCTATTATTTTCTTAAAGTTTCAAATTCATTTATATTATTCAAGTACTAAATTGAAATTTTTTGAGAAACAATAGGGACTAATTTAAAACTTTTTAAAAATAATAGAGACGAAATTAAAATTCTTGGGAAATAATAAGGATAAAATTTAGAAACTTTAAATAATAGGGATGAAATTAAAACTTTTAAGAAAATAATAGGAACTAAATTGAGATATTTTAAATAATATGAACTAAATTAAATTTTTTTACAAACAATAGGGATTAAATGTGAGATTTTCCCTTCTTTAAATCGAAAAAAAGAAGTGGACTTTGCAATGGCGGAAAGAGGAAACCAATTTGACTACTTTCAATGTTTATGCCTTTTTCAGAATTTTGCATTAGAAAATATATTTATCTCCACAAGTATGTGTGAAAGAGGAAGAGTTGAATGATTCTTTGCAACAACTTTTTTCCATTCCAACTAATATCTGAAAACTGATTAGTTTTTTTTTTTTTTTGGTCCAAAAAAAACTGATTACATTGCTATCTGGGATAAAAGTTTACAACAATAAAATCAAGTATAAAGTAAACAGATAGAACTCTCTCCAATGAACCAAGGTCCATTTCATTCATTCCTTTACTCTCCCTCTCTCTTTCTTATTTTCTTTTTTCGTTTTTTCAATCTTTCAACGTTAAAACAACTTTGTTTGTTGACATTGTGATTGACTTGCTTTGCAGTCGATACATGTTCAACGGAGAGAGACACAAGGATAAAAAGTTTGGTCTCAAGATTGTTTTTTTTTTTTTTTTTTCTTTTTTTCCTTAAAGAAACATCAAAGGTAAGATTCTTTTTTTTTCTTTTTTTCTTTTTTTTTGCTTTTCGTTTTCGATTATTTTGGGCGTGTAGGTTATGTGAATGTGAGAGGTGGATTGGTTGGTTTGGATAAGGAAAGATTTTGATGTTTGGATTTGAGGCTAAGAAAAGGGTTTTTTGTGGTTTTATTTTTTATTTTCTTTTCTCTTTGTGTATGTGTTTTTTGTGTGTGATTTTGTGGTTTTATTTTGAAGTGACAAGGATCTAGAAAGATCGTCTTTACATAAAAACTCTTAGAAACGCAAAATGGAAACGACAATCCATCAGCTATTTTCCGGGCAAGAAAAACTCATCCTATTTTTTCTAGGTTTGTTCCTTGAAATGTTATAAAAAGTTTTTGGTTTGTTTCTTAAAATGTTGTAAGAACAGATTTATTTCTATAGTTTGCTAAGTGTTTTTATATATTTCTTTTCTGAGTTTGTTATTATTTGTTCATAAATATAATGAAAGATTTCGGAAATCTAATTTTATTAATTTCCTCAATTGAGCTTTACATCAGACGTGTAGTACATGTATAGACAAGCCTATAGATACATGATAAAGACTACAATGTAATCATGAATATCATACAACAAATATAAATACTGAGGCATAGTTAGCTATTTTCATATAATTAATGATAATTCCCTGAATGCAATGTATAGATAGATTTTATGTATCTTTGAAATTATCGACCTTCCATGTTGATAGACGAAACTTCCTTGAATGCTACACAATTTAATATACAAAACTTCTATTATACACGAGTTAATGTCATAACATAATCTTGTATTAAAATAATTATATGTATGTGTGTGCGGGAATTTACACATTATATTGTAGTTTATTGTATGTGTGGTGATTGAATTGATGTGCACAGAAGCAAATAAACGGAAGATGTCAACGTCAAGTTCACCCTGTGCAGCGTGCAAGTTGCGCCGGCAGAAATGCACGCAGGAGTGCGTGTTTGCGCCATATTTCCCGCCTGATAATCCACAAAAGTTCGCCAATGTACACCAGGTCTTCGGTGCCAGCAACGTGTCGAAGCTCCTCAACGAGCTCGACGCGTCACAGCGCGAAGACGCTGTGAATTCACTTGCTTACGATGCTGAGTACCGACTGCGCGACCCGATTTATGGTTGCGTTGGGCTGATTTCGATATTGCAGCAGAAGCTTGCACAAGTGAAGAGCGATTTGTTGGTTGCTAAAAAAGAATTGGCTACCTACATTGGGCCGTCTGCGATGTTGCCAATTATTCAACATCCGAGGTTTGTTCAGAATCATCCGAATAATCCGTCTTCATCGGCCATGATGCCGTATAATAATGTGCAACAGATGATGGCGACTATGCCGACGGGTGTCCCACATGGTAGTCAATTGGTGATTAGGGATCCACAATAGCAGCAACAGATGATTGAGGCGCAACAATTGGCTGCGGTTGTGGCTGCGAGGGAGCAGCAAGAGATGTTCTTTGGCGCGACCGGTCCGGGGACAACCACCGGGTTTAATCAGATAAACACTACTGCTGTTGCAACGCAGCCTTCTTTGGCTTTGGGGTCCTATGATCATCCTTATCGGATTCAACAGCAACAACCGCAGCAAGAACAAGACCATTTACATCACCACCTGGCCCATGAGCTTCAGATTCCGACACAGCTTATGCTTCCGCAACAACCGCCACATGCCACAACCACAGCTACCACAGCAACAGGCCATTGCCACCACAAGACAGCTGCAGCAGCAGCAACAATAGAGATACAAAAGTAAGGAGGGCATGAGTGTGGGTCCTTCATGTTAATTAAATAAAATGGGGGTAAATGTCTCTAGTTTAGTCCACTATGTTTGGTGTAAATGATACTTTCATTTATTATCTTTCAAAATGAATATTTTAATCCATTATCTTTGGTGTAAATGACACTTTCATCCATTATCTTTCGAAATGAACTTTTTAGTTCAATATGTTTCACATAAGTAACGTCGTTAGTCCAACTTCAAAACATATTGAAAGAAACATATTAGACTAATGGCGTCATTGATGTGAAACATATTAGACTAAAAGGCTCATTTCGAAAGATAATGGATAAAAGTGTCATTTACACCAAAGATAATGGACTAAAATATTCATTTTGAAAGATAATAAATAAAAGTGTCATTTACACCAAACATAATAGACTAAATTATACCTTTACCCAATAAAATGCCTTTCGAAGATTGTTCAAATGCCCTACAAGAGCTTCTATTCTTTTCAACAATTTTTCTATCCAGGTAACATTCACTCTCCTTATATCTCTTGTGTTACTTTCCAGTGGCGGAGTCGTGTATAATTGTATTTAGGGTGTGTACGGACACACTTAGAGAAAAATCTAATTTTATGTGCTACCCAAGTCCTTTGATTTTTTTGATCTCTTTTTGCACTTCATTTGAACTACATCCTTCTCCATAGTTAGCATCTTTTCTTTCTTGTACTCTAATTAATATTTCAACGCAGCATGAAGTGAAAAACTCAAAACTTTTGCTTTTTCTGTTTTTTTTTTTTTTTTTTCCTGGTATGTAATTTTGTGGTGGTGTGGGGGCATCTATGTTGTGTGCATTATAGTTGACAATCATTTTGACGAAGAAATGAAGAAGTTTAACTAATTGTGCAGATGCAGATAGGACAAAATGAGGTTAGTAGTAGAAGTATTTTGTGGACTGTGGCGTATCAAAGAATTTAAGATACATTAAATTTTGCTAGATTTTTATCCGTATCAAATAATTTAAGATACATTAAATTTTGCTAGAATTTTATCCGTATCAGATAATTTAAGATACATTATGTACTTCCACATCATAAGCGATTTTGTAGAGAAGATGAATGAGGGACAAAAGTGTGAAAGAGCATTCAAAGATTTGAAGCTCGTCTACTACCATTGGCACAATTATCTCGTTTAAGCTAATTTATTTTATTTTATTTTTTTCTTAATGAAAACCTTACCCTATGTAGAATTACATTAAATCTACTTCAAAATCATAAAATTCATGACGTAGCAAAGCAACTTAAAGTATGTTTTGGATCATTCAACCTTTAAGCATAACGAGTCACTATTAACCACTCGACACCAACCCTTGGTGGCTGATTCTAGTTTTGCCTGCAGACTAAATTATCATTTCGGCTCTTCACAGCCAAGAGGCTTTTTCCAAAATGCAACTCAGCTGCTTCCACCAAACAATGTTAAGGAAAATGTCACATTTAGTCCCTATTATTTTTAAGATGTCTTAATTTGATCCTTATTGTTTAAAATTTCTCAATTTATTCCCTATCGTTTCTTCAAAAATTTCAATTTCGTCTCTATTATTCTTAAAAAGTTTCAATTTCATCCCTATTATTTTTCTAAAGTTTCAAATCAGTCCCTATATTGTTTAAAATTAGTCAATTTAGTCTATATTATTTTCTAAAAAAATTCAAGTTCGTCCCTATTATTTTTCAAAAAAAAATCAATTTAGTCCTTGAATAATAAGACTAATTTGAAACTTTAGAAAAATAATAGAAACGAAATTGAAACTTTTAAGAAAAATAATAGGGACTAAATTAAAACTTTTAGAAAAATAATAAGGACAAAATTGAAACTTTTTAGAAATAATAGGGACGAAATTAAAAAATTTTAAACAATAGAGACGAAATTGAAACTTTTAATAAAATAATAAAGACTAAAATGGATAAAATAAAATAGTAAGGACTAAACTGAGACTTTTAGTAACTATAGGGACTATATGTGGAATTTTCTCACAATGTTATTAACCCTTTTCACCAGGCCTTTTAGGTAGTGTTTGAACGTCCATTGCATGAGAAGCTTTTCCCTACACATATGACATCAATAATGCTACTCGGCAACCTTTTAAACTTGTTAAAGCACTAAATAAATGTCGCTAAAATTCAGCTTAATTGACACTTTTATAGACCACCAGATCTACAGTTATGATCTCGGGTCCGTGGAGATAACATATATAAATATATATGCTAAATAATTTTAATATGATGAAGATTTCAATTTTTTTCTTTGATTATATTTGCTAGTCACATAGAGTTTCTTGTTTGAAATATTTTGTTCATAAAAGAGATTTATATAATTTTACGTGATTGTTGCACACTCATCTCCTAACCATTTCGTTTTTCCTCTTTTCTTTCTCCATTGCAGCAAATTTTTGCCGTATAAAAGCGTGCAAAGATCAGAGAAAGAATAAATGACACAGTGAAATCGAGAGATTTTCAAAGATATGTTCACGTCTGAGAGTTTTGAGTAATCAGTTTTCTTTCTTTTTTTTCCGGTTTTGAATAAGATTACATTTTATAATGTAGGAGCTACTTTGGCATCAACTATAGACTGAATTCACAAGCTTTGCTTCTTTCTGACGGCACCATAGTATATAATATAGTCATTAAGATTTTAATATATGATATAGATATTTGATCGATATCGTTTCTCATTATTGCAAAATTAATTCATTATTCTTAAATTTCTTTTGTAAAATTATAACATTGTAAAGGGATTTAAATTTCGAACACCGCATCCTGAAAAGAAAATTAGAAACTAAAATTGAAGCAAAATAATAGTAACTGGCTTCATCCAACGGCCGTTGGAAGCATGCACAGATTTTTTTTTTTTTTTTAAGAGACGTGAATGGCTTGGACATCCCACATCAGATTTTTCCATGAGACAAAAATGAATTGTTTTTCAGTGTGTTATTCAACCAAACTAATTAAGGAACCAAACCAAAATCTAGTGGTATTATTAAATCCCTTCTTTGTTATTTTCTTACGTGTCAAAGATTAAGAGTATGCTTGATCTAATTGTAAAATTTTAACTTTTGAGTCGTAAAACTTTCAATAGTACATTTGACTAGAAGTGCTATTGAACAAGACCATTGACTGTTTGACGTATGTTGGATAATGTGGGGCTTTTAATTATAAATTTTGAGGGCAATGTTAGTCTTTCTAATTAAATATGGAGAGATATAATTGAGAGGAAAAAAATAATAATTTCTCGTATTATGTAAAAATAGTTGCACAAAAACTTTTTTTGAAAGATCCGAATTGGAGCTTCATACTTTTAATTTTTTTTAGCTCTAACATTTACTGAAAAATTCTTTAATAAATGAGCCAAATAGGTTGATTTCAGTTCTAACTCACAAAAAAATATTTTTTAGTATCCAAACACTCTTCCTCACGTGTGATCTAATTTGAGATAAAACAAGTGTAAGTGATAACAATTATATATTGTTTCATTAAATATTTTTAAACTCTCTTACTCTAACTTACACAGTTTCCTTATGCTTAGGGTATCCTTAGTAGAGTCTCTAAAATAGAGACTCTACTATCGTATAATTATTACGTAATATAGTTCATTTGGTGCAACAAAAATTCATAAAGTAGAGATTAAAATCACCAAAAGTGGGCCCGGGTCTCTAAAAAGTACAGAGTCTCTAAAAATGTTAACAAATTTGTTAACATTTTTAGAGACTCTGTACTTTTTAGAGACCCGGGCCCACTTTTGGTGATTTTAATCTCTACTTTATGAATTTTTGTTGCACCAAATGAACTATATTACGTAATAATTATACGATAGTAGAGTCTCTATTTTAGAGACTCTACTAAGGACAGCCTTATGACTACGTTCATTACTGCTGTAATATAAATGGACATGCTGTACAAATTTGCAAGTAATATACAACTTCAGACTTCTCCAGTAGGCACTAACACTTTTCCTCACATGTGATTTAATTTGAGATAATCACACATAAAAGATAACCTTGAATACATGTGGACCTGATATGATATGGGTCACACACAAATGAAGACAAGCCGAAATGGCCACACGTGAAATATTAGACACACATAAGACACACGCAGAATTAGATGAACAAGGTTGGGCCAAGGGCGCAGCTCTAATACCATATTAAAAATTATGAGGTTTCATCCTAAAATAATTGGTGCCAAATGAAGTAACATATGTGTAATATCCTACATTGATATAATATAGTGTTTGTGAATAATTTATAAGTGAATATTATGGGTATAAAAAATAATTTGAGTTAATTATTTTGGACCGGTAGAAAAAAAAAAAAGCCCAAATAATTATTTATTATATCTATAACACTAGTCTCGCCTGTAAGTATAGAGTTTTAGGATCGAGGCGTGACACTAGAATTTTATAAAGTAATTTAAGAATTTATGATATATTCGAATATACTACAAGTCAAAGTCATGACAATTATATATTACAATAAAACAGATTCTACCAAAGATTCTATCTTCTTTGAGAGAGACACGGTCATAAAACCTTATGTTTCTTTCATACCATAGATGGTAAATCGAAGCAGTAAAAACATATTTGAGCACCAAGGATTGTAACTGTCTCGTTTGCATTCTACAATAAATCATTTAACAATATCACACCATACAACAAGAAGTTGTGAGTAACAAGAGTATCTCAAGCATTCGAGCCAAATTTTCTTCGAGAAACAACATGAAAAGAACAAGTGATCCCTAGATTCATCCATCACCCCCACACAACATAAACAATAGGGGTTAACTTGCAAACCCCAACTACTAAGCCGTTGTTTAGTAGCAATTCTATCCAACATGGTAATCCATGAAACAAAATAGTGGCTAGACACTCGTTGCTTAAATCATATAAAATGGTACCAACGAACAGGAAGACCACAATTTTGAGGAGGGGGGTTTGCTTTGTCTGAGTGTTGTTTCTTTTTCTTTTAGTAAGATTGAAAGCTTCTTCATGTGAAATTACAATTTTAACTTTAATTTTTTAAAGGTGTATCAATGTGTCATAAAAATTCTTTGATCAATCCAAATTAATTATTAGCTCTAGAAATAACGAGTAGCCTTATATACAATAAAGTTCACTTATATATAAGTGAATTGATAATCAGTTTAAACTAGTTAAAGAAATTCTCTCATGTGTCCACAGACACTTGACACACATGTGCCTTCACCTTTCCATTATAGTGATTTTCTGCTTGAACCATCTTTTTTCTCTCTAGATTCCGTATAACTTTAACTGTCCCAAAAACATGTGGTATTCGTCCAACGATGGGGACCAAAAGGGTCGGTGAGTAAAGATATTTCAGGACCATTAGGATGTCCGTGGAAACATTACAACCACAATATATGGCAACCATTGAAAATGATTTCTTATGCTACCGTCGACTAGTGCGACTAATCGACCCCGCCCCCAATCATTTACCACAATGATTTTGCATCTTGATCAGAATAGAAATCATTTAAAGCCTCCGTTTGTTTGCTGTAAAATAATTTAATGGAAAAAAATATTTGTAAAAAAATATATTAATTTTTTATGTTTAATTGTCTTACTAGAAAAAAAATTTGGTGGGACAGTGTGGGTGACAGTGGGTGACGATGGGCTAAGTAGGGTGTGTAGAGATTGGGATGGAAGGATGAGATGGAGTGCGGAGTGCAAACATTTTACACTCCACTTAATTACATTTTGTTTAACTAAAAACATTTTTTGATTGGCCTAGGGGTGGAGCAAAGACTTTTTTGAGTGGGGATTAAAGTTATATAATTAGAAACTTATATATTGATAAAAAAATTTAACGGGAATTGAATTAATTTTTCAACCTAAAAATATTTTAAAAATACATATATTTTTCAACAAAATTTGATTTAAGTGGGAACTGTAACCCCCACAATCTTAAAAATGACTTCCCTACTAGATTGATATACTTTATGGTACCACTGCAAAATTTAGATAACATTGTATAGTGAAATTTTTTTTTATGACAAACAAACAGTGCATATAACTCAAAAAAGTTAGGGTAAATACTCAATTTGTTCCGTACTTTTAGGATTTGTGTCAATCTATTCCATATCTTTCAAAATGTATTTTTTTAGTCATGTATCTTTACCACTTGTCCCAACTTAGTCATTATTTTTTAAAATGTACTATTTTAGTCCTGTATCTTTATTATTTGTCTAAACTTAATACGTACCTTTCAAAATAGTTGAAGACTAACATGCACCATAATGACAAAGATAAGAACTAAGTTGGAATAAATTGTAAAGATACAGAACGAAAATGTTACATTTTGAAAGATAAGGACTAAGTTGAGACAAATGATAAATATACAGGACTAAAAAGGTACATTTTGAAAGATAAGGACTAAAATGATATAAATCCTAAAGATAAGGGACCAAATTGGTATTTACCCAAAACTTTATTAAGGCATCCTCAATGGAGTCTCTAAACAGCAATCATTGATATTTTTAAAGACTCTATTGATAAAAATTCATCACCAATGGGGGTCTCTAAAACACTATTTCATAGGGGGTGGGGGCTGTGAGGACGCGGGGAAGGGTGAGGAAGTGGGGAAGGGAAGGGAAGGGAAGGGAAGAAGAAAGAGGCGGGGGAGGCAGTTGAAATAGATGTGTTGAAGGGGAATGGGGCTTTTATATTTACTGTTTTATTTTAATTTTTTTTGTTGTAATTAAGTTTTTTTATATATTTAATTAGGGTTTATTTAATTAGATTTTTTTAATTAGGATTTTTTAATTAGGTTTTTTTTTATTAGATTTTTTTAATTAGGATTTTTTTATTTAAGTTTTTTTAATTAGACTTTTTTTTAATTAGGGTTTTGTATTTTATTTTTTAATTTTTTAATTTTTTTTTTTTTGTTTATGTTTTTTTAGTTTAGGTTTTTTTTCTGTTTTGATTGTAATTAAGCATTTTTTTATAGTTGTTGTTTTTTTTAATATAGTTGTAAATTATAGGTTTTTTTTGTTGTAATTAATCTTTTTTTATAGTTGTTGTGTTTTTTTTAACATAGTTGTAAATTATAGGTATTTTTTATTGTAATTAAGATTTTTTTTATAGTTGTTTTTTTTTTAATATAGGTGTAAATTATAGGTTTTTGTTATTGTAACTAAGCTTTTTTTTATAGTTGTTGTTGTTTTTTTAATATAGTTGTAAATTATAGGTTTTTTTTATTGTAATTAAGCTTTTTTTTATATATTTGTTGTTTTTTAATATAGTTGTAAATTTCAAGTTTTTTTAGTTGTAATTATAGGCTTTTTTTATAGTTGTAATTTATACGTTTTTTTTTTAGTTTTAATTTTTTTTAGTTGTAATTATAGGGTTTTTATAGTTGTAATTAGGGTTTTTTTTGAGTTGTAATTACAGATTTTTTTAATTAGGGTTTTTTATTTAGGGATTTTTAATTAGCTTTTTTTTATTGAACTATGTAATTATTAAAATTGATTATAAATCAACCTAACTATCATTTTTTCCTTTTTAGCAACTATGGAATGTACCGACAGAAGTTTGAGGGGTCGCAATTTCAAGCATGAAGAAGATAAGGCTTTATGTCGGGCCTACATCGCGATTAGCGAATATCCTTTTATTTGGATAAACCAAACATTAGGAACAATGTGGAATCGAATTCTACAAAAATATGAAGAGTTTCACCCCTTCCTAAATCCAATTAAAAAAAGAACAACAAATAGCCTTAAATCCTAATGGATGCCAATAAACCAAAAGTGTACAAAATTTGCGGAGTGTATTGCTCAAGTAAATATGAGACCAAGGAGTGGAGTAAATGCTGTTGACAATGTGAGTTTTTAATATTGTATATTGTATTTATAAAGTATGTTATTATTTTTATAAAGTATATTGTATTTAAAACTTAACAATTTTTTAAATTAATTTTTGAGAGATGTTGAATTATTTTATAGATGGATGACGCAAGACTCTTATACACTGCTATGGGTCAAAATTTCAATCTCGAACACTGTTGGTCAATTTTTTGACACGGTAAAAAATGGCAGTCAAATATCGATGTTGGGAGTCCAACGATGACTTATACGGGTTCGACATCACTCCACTCGAGACTCCATTTTCTCTTGACAATGAAGATCCCACTGAATCAGTGTCGAAAACCCAAAGCGTATCGAGATCTCAAGGCCGATTGGAAACAAGAAGGCTAGAAAACAAGGAAAATGTAAGGGAATTGCGGAAGATCTCGAAGAACAAACAAAAGACATGGCAAAAACGATGAAGGAGTACAAAGTGACTTTTTAAACTTTTATAGATTTTAAGATTATGAAGACGAAGACTTCGACAATAGAAACTCCGGCTAGAAGAGTGTGGATGATTGAGCAACAAAATGCAGTTATTGAAAAATGGGCCTCTCGTTCAATTAACTTTGATTATGATGTATATCATCCTCATATGACTTCACCTAACCAGGAACCGTGATTGTGAAATGATTGACAACTTAATATATATAAGTTAATGAATGCATAATAGATAAAAAACGAATGGATGAGATTGAAGAAAGAAAATCTAATCCAATGGATATTATTCAGATAAAAGATTTGTGATTGAGATAACCAACGGACGGATGAGATTGAGGATAGGAAATCCAATCTAATGGATATTATTCGGATAAGAGATTTGATATTGAGATAACAAACAGATATATGAGATTGAGAAAAACAAATCTAATCCAATGAATGTTATTCGGATAAGAGATTTGAGATTGAGATATCAAACAAACGGATGAGATTGAGAAAAGAAAATCTAATCCAATGGATGATATTTGGATAGGAGATTTGAGATTAAATTAATAAATTTAATTACTTTAGAAATTGAATAAAATAAAGAAGAGAAAAACAAATATAAATAAATACAAGACCGGAACATAAACCGAATATAATTAAACGTAATTCTAATTTTTTAAATGTTATCTTTGTCAAAATTTATTTATTTTTTGGTTGAAATATTCGTTAAAAAAAGTTAAGATAATCAAAATAACAATTAATTTAAAAAATATTAACACACGAGAAAAAATAATACATAATCAAATTAATATGTAAAATTAAAATTAACACAATATAGAAACTCAATTTTATAGAGACCGTCATTGGAGATACTTTTTTGTATCTTAGTCTCTAAATGGGCATCTAAAATAGGTTTTTTTTTTTTCTCTTAATCTCTAAGTGGGTCTTTAAAATTAATTTTGATCTTTATATAAATCTCTAAAATAATAGATAAAGACTTATTATACATACTCCATTGAGATAGCCTCAACGTGTTTCACGCGAAGAAAAGGGGACAAACGCATGCATCCGCTTCAAAAGCTAACCAACACTCACTGCAGATATTTAGTTTGATTGAGGATTGATTGGCCATTAGGAGCACAAAGCTAAACCAGTGACAAGACTCAATTAATTTTTTAAAGATGAAAATTTTATTTTAAACAGAATCAAATTAAAGTTATATATATAGGCTTATATATCTCAAGATACAATAGTATGTTTTAATATATGTTCTAAGTAATGCAAAAATTAAATAATATTAATAATAATAAAAAATATAAATTTTAACTTAGTATTTTTAGTTACAATAAATCACACAACTCTCCGACCTTCGGAGCCAAAATGTGAGGCTCAATTATATTTTGTGGATTACAAAGCATAAAAAGGAAGGAAAGAAAAACGTAGATAGAAAAAAGATAACAAGCTAAAAATACAAGACAAATCAGCAACAACAACATAGTAAAAGCTTGGATCTAATTCTGAAGCTCTTCAACGAATGATTTCAAATTCTTAACAGAAGAACCACGTTCGTCCATAGATTCCCTTGCCAAATCTTTCCATTTCTTAGCATTTTTTCTCATTTCTTGCCCAATCTCTCTGCCATCCATAACCATCTCTATGCACCTCTTGATCTCATCACTCTCAGCTGAACCATCTTCCTTTGCTGTTACCCTTATTCCTGTCCTCCACACATCTTGTATCAGCTTAGCATTTGTTGCTTGATCTGTCCAATGAGGAAAAGCCACAACTGGCACACCACAAGCTAAGCTTTCCAATGTAGAATTCCATCCACAATGTGTCACAAAACATCCCAGAGATGGATGTGTTAGAACCTCAAGTTGTGAACACCATGGCACTATGATGCCTTGTTTCTCCAATTCTTCCATGCAGCTTAATGTCTCTTCTTCCTTTTGCTCTTCTCTATTTTTGTCAGCTCTTATCACCCACAAAAATGGCCTGCCTGTCTCTAACAACCCTCTCGCGATCTCCTCCATTTGACTCTTTGGAAGATTCAACATACTCCCAAATGATACATAAACAACTGATGCTTCAGGCTTTGAGTTTAACCATTCCATGTATTCTTCCGATTTTTCGAAAAGGTCACCACCAGATGAAGTATCTGTAGGATCTTTTCCATCCAAAAAAGCTGATGGAATCAAGGGTCCAACACCAATCAATTTGTACTTCTCAATGGCCTTGAGAGCCTCGGGCTCAAGTGCATCGAATGTGTTGATAAGTATTTTGGGTTTTTCTTCAGCATCAAGTTTATTAATCTGCTCTTTAAATGACGGCAATGCAAAACTATATGTATCCGCGCCTGAAGAAACCATAAAAGAGGGCAGGTCACGGCTTGCGAGCAATGGAAGTCCAGGAAGCTGAATTGACCAATTGGGATCATTGCTATTTTTAGTAATTTCATCCGCATAGCCATTGAAGTAAAAGCAGTACAGATCCAAAACTGTTGCTGGTTGAGTCCAAAGAAGAGCAGATGCGATGTGAAATTCCCGAGCCAAATCAGCACCCCATGGAAGCAAAATGGAGTAGACCAGGGCCGTTATCGGACGGCCTTGGTTACCGATGCTGTGAATGATGTTCCTTAACGTTTTCATCCCACGATTCTTGAGCTCTGTCATGTAATGAGTGGCATCTCTTGGATCCAGTTTGTAGCCGTCATCATATCCATCCGAGAATGCTGCAAATTTTAAGCCTCTAAGAATGCTTGCGGCTTTTGAGATGCGACGATGAGCATAAACATTTGTGGCAAAGGTCACTTCTATGCCCGTTGTCATGAGCCGCTTAGCAAGTTGGAGGGCTGGATTGATGTGGCCCTGTGAAGGAAATGTTACCAGGAGGACATGGGGGGTTTGTGCCATGGCTGTACCAGCTGAGACTAAAATTTTCCTCTACTAATTGAGACACCAACAATTTAGTTTGTGTGTGTGTGCGTGATTTTTAGTGTGTTTCACTGTGTATACATAGGGAAAAAAATCCTAGAAAAGGTGTGACTGAAGGCGTGGTGTGCCCGTAGAGACTATTTTGCATGTATCAATCGTATGTGCTCGGAGGTTTATATGGTAGGAGGTTTGGGCCCAAAGGCACATATGTGTAGCTGTTGCTACACTTTTTAGGACAGCTCCGTCCTATGCTCTCAAATTGGTTAGCACGACCCCTTTTTTTGCGGACTTGGTTCCTTTATAATTTTATTTTTATAATTTTATATAAGATTTATTTTAATTAATATCATATATCACTAAATATTATTTATGGATTATATTAATATTATTAAACTTACTTTCTAACTATGGTTAGAAAGTATTAAACACCATAATATAAGTTATCATATTTAATTAGCAAAATTTAATCTATTCTCTTCTTAAATTAATGACTAGCTTCATTATGTTTTTCAACCCATACGTATTTTGTGCCAAGAAATATTACATTATCACTTTTTTATGACAATCAGTTTAGTGTCTAGTGTGGAAAGCCAATGCCCTTTAAAGTCTTGAAAAAATGATATTTATTGTTTTACTTGTAGGCTCAGACAAAAATGCACAAAGTGTTTAGTGTAAAAAATCAATAGTCTTTAAAGTCTCAAGAAAGTTGGACAAAATTAAAAATGAAGCCATTAGAATTTTGCTCCAACAACTTATATGATTTCTTTTAGAGAGAAAGGAAAAAAAAAGATTAGACATATGATATTTGCTCCAACTTGTCTAATGAACCTTCAGAAAGCTTTGCGATTCCAACTCATTATTTTAGAGAGAGAGTAATAAAGACCAAAAAAAGAATTGATCTTTATATGTCGTACGTGTAACCATTGATATTTTTTTGTTTGTTTTTTTTAACCCAGATCACACTTAAACAATACAAAGCAAAACTATGTGAACCTGATACATAATAGATGCAAAGCGAAAAACGTGAACTTGATTAACCCTTGCTTTTCTTGAGTTGAAGCTTCGCTGGTAAAGTTGGAGTAGAATAGTAGTATGTCTTGCTTTTTTTTTTTTTTTTGGAATCGTTGTTCTTGTGCAAGAATGAGATTTTTTTTAATTTTTTTTTTAATCATATACTTTCATATTTGTTTTGCTAATTAAATATGGTAGTTAGATTTTGGTATTTAATGTTTTTAACCATGGTTGGAAAGCTAGTTTAACAAAACTAATATAATACGTAAATGATATTTAGTGACACATAGTATTAATCAATATGAGTATTACAAGGAATTGTAGATAAAAGAATTATAGAGGCAAGTCCCATTTTTGCTCCCATAAAAGGGGGGTTGGGGATGAAGAAGAGCATGACAGAGAGGAAGAAAAAAGAGAGATTGTGAGAAAAATTAATCTCGGAGTGTTTAACAGTGAGTGTAGAGTTGTGAGCAATTTTTTTTTGTAAAGGTCTTTGCTCTTATATTACTCAAATACGGATAGTTTTAGAAATAGAGCTAAGTTCACTTCAAAATGAGTGAGATTTTTGTATTTAAGGGAACTCAAGTTTGGGCAAAAAAAAACTTGAGTTAATGTCTTGTATTATTTTTCATATAGTGGATCTCTATCTATTTGTTCCATGGTTTTTACCTTCTTATTGGAAAGTTTTTTACGTTAAATTTTTGTGTCCCATTTTTTTTCCTTTTATTACTGTTATTTTCTGAAATTACAAACTAATCATGTGGGAGGTTAGGGCCCAATGGAAGGTCGTGCTTACAAACGCATAAAAAACAATTAGCCAGCAAAAAAATGAAAATGATAGGTTCCATTAAAAATAACATACATTATTATCATATGTAATGATACTAACATATGTTGCTACTAAGTATGTAATTCGTTATGTATACAAGAAATTATAAATTTAAATTTTAATAATTACGATGTATGATATTATACATCTTTTAAATAAATAATAATAATAATAATAATAACATATATCATCGTATATCTATTAAAGAGCAGCCATTTGAAAAAAGTGAGTCATTTGTACGAAAAATCCATTGTGGAATTGAAAAAATTATTTAAAATCGTCTGACTGTAAAATATGACAGTGAGTCAATCCTTTTTAAATGGTCAAACCGTTATAAATGCTTTGATATAAAGTTGATAGCGTGACGTTGGAGATGACGATTGTAGGAGCACATCTTAAGATTTCGTCCTTGCGATTGAGAAACCATGAGGTCATTGTACCTAAAGTTACAGATGATCATTTGATAGTGACTAATGAGATGAAGTGAAGCGAATAAAAGCCAATTGTGGTGGGATCCTACTATCAGAGATGTGGGATGCGGGAACAAACGAGAACACAATACGTGGATATAGAGACCGCAGCATTTAGTGGGTATTAATTCATATGAAGACAAAAGAGTTATAAAAAACCAATTATACCTTTGCACATGTCAATGTGGGGCCCGCGACATTTAATGTGTACATATTGGTGAGGAATGATGGCAAGGCCAAATATCTATTATGCCTTCTTATTTTAGAGGAAATACACAGTATACCCTTGCAGTATATATTTTAAAATATAGATGAATAAAAGCAAATTAATGGCCAAAATACAAAAAAGGACAGATAAATAAATGAAAAAAGAAATGTGCAATGACCAAAATGAATAAATGAATGAAGACCAAACATAGGCAAATATTTTTGCGAATGAATAGAAATACCCTGCTTGCCTTTGGCCAAAAAAAAAAATGATAGGCAAAATGAGAGCAAATAGTAACGTAGAAAATTAACAAAGTGAAATTGAAAAAATATATTACAAGTGAAGTATCATTTGTGTTTATTATTTTGTTTAAATTTAAAGAAAATGAAATTACCCTATATAAAATCATATATTATGTCAAAATTGAAAATTATAAACCTATAAGTGCGTCCAAAGAGTATGAGCATGCGTGATTACACTGTAACATATAACAAAGTTAAAAATTGAATATATCTTGTAAATTAGAAGACGGCATAATTAAAGTAAATAATTAGGAAAAACTGGACAAATAGTTCATATCGTTTACACAGTTTAGACAACTAGTTCCTATTATTTAAAACGTCATGCAGTTAGTTTTCATTGTTTGTAAAAGTTTTATCATTATCTCTATGGTTTGCAATAGTCTCACTATTAATTCCTATTCTTTGCAAATATCTTACTATTAGTCCCTACCGTCAATTATCCGTTAAAACTTAATAAAAAAAATTATTTGTGTTAAATGACATTATTGCTCTTGATTTAATGACCAAAATTAGTTAATTATCCTTATTATTTAATAAAATTCTTTTTTATTTTTATGTATTTCCTTCTTCGTCCTCCTCCACCTTCCACAATCACCACAGGACACACACAAACACAACACACATAGCACAAAACATACCAAAAAATGATACATTATCCAATTTTTTTAAAAATATTTTTTTGATAAAATGACTATTATACCCCTAAAATCTGTTAAGTTTTTAACGATTAGTTAACTCTTAAACAAAAGAGATGATAGAAAAGATAAAAAACTTAAATGAACTTAAAAATTGAATGGTATCTACAAATAACCAAAGTAGGTGTATATGAATATGAATGTAGATTTTTCATTAATACATACTAATATATAGCCTTATTGGTGAAACTTTTTACTAACAATAGAGAGTAACCGCGTGACTTTGAAAATAATAGGGATTAATGGTGTGACTTTTGCAAATAATAGGGATTAGCGTGTGACTTTTGAAACTATAAGAACAATTAGTACAAAATGTGTAAATAATAGGGACTATTTGTCTAATTTGCAAAGTTTAAAATTGCTTTGACGAGGAACGTACTACATGTGATGAGAAATGTACTACATGTAAAGTATCATATATGGTTAACGGTGAGAAAAATACCGTATACCATATAAAAAAAAAAGATTGTATACGATATTTTTCTCACCATTAACTATATATAATACTTTACATGTAGTATGCTCCTTATCACTCAAAGCAGTTTTAAACTTGGCAAATTAGACAAATAGTCCCTATGTGTACACGTTTTGTACTAATAGTTCTTAATGTTTCAAAAGTCACATGGCTAGTCCCTATTATTTGCAAAAGTCACACTATTAGTCCCTATTATGTTTAAAGTCACGCGGTTAGTCCCTATTGTTGGTAAAACATTTCATCAATTAGTTCTTATTGTTTATAAAGTCTTCCAATTAATCCCTAGTGTTAACTAACCATTAAAAACTTAACAGATTTTAGGGGTATAATAGTCATTTTATCAAAAATTCCTTTCTTTTTTAAAAAAAAAATGGATAATGTATCATTTTTTGTATGTTTTGTGCTATGTCTCAATTTAGTCCTATATATTTTCCTAAAAATCTCGATTTAGTCCTATATGTTTTATAAAATCTAAGATTAATACTTATTGCAAAATCCAACTAGAGAAATTTCTTTTTAACTTCATGGGTTCTAAATATTTAGAGAAACTTTTCATTCAAAAAAAGTAATATCTCAAAATTTTACCCTATCTTACCAAGGTTTTAATTATTAGTTAAAAATGGTGCACGAATAAATGGGAAATTGATACCCCATTTATACGGTGTTCAATATGGACAAAAAAAAAGAGATTGTATACGGTATTTTTTCTCACCATTAATCATATATGATACTTTACATTTAATACGTTCTTCATCACTTGTAGTACGTTCCTCATCAAAGTGATTTTAAACTTGGCAAATTAGACAAATAGTCCTTATTGTTTACATATTTTGTACTAATAGTTTTTATTATTTCAAAAGTCACACGACTAGTCCCTATTATTTCAAAAGTCACACGACTAGTCCCTATTATTTGCAAAAGTCACACCATTAGTCCTTATTATTTTCAAAGTCACGCGGTTTCTGACGCCCTGGAATTTCATCACATATTTTAAATAACTGTTGCATAAATAACTTGAGCATTTTATGTGCATTCCCTTTTCTTGTTTAACTGCTTTACTATTAGGCACTATTCATAAGAAATTTGACCATCTTAAAAGTTCGATTTAATATTTTTCCTAAGTCATATGACCCATAAAAGAAATCGAAAACTTGTCATTTCAAGCTCGGGAACATGCATTTAGAAAATGTTTTTTTGGTCACTTGAATAGTGTTACGTATGTAAAAACATTTAATTTCAACTAGTTAGCAATTAAATGAGTTTTAGCTTAGTTTGACTAGGAATTAGTAGCTATAGACTTCATTAACATGACATATTCCTACATATATGCCCCTTATATATACATACATCCTAATTACTCAAGAAAACAAGAGAAAAATCCCTAAAACTACCCCCCAAACCCGACACCCTCAAGAAGGAAAAAAATGAGGAGAAGTTTTGCTATTTTTTTGCAAATTTGCTCAAGAACTCTCATACTAAGTCTCTCTCCACCTCTCTTAAGGTTCCCTCTACCATTTCCAAAGCTCCTAGGTGAGAAAGTGCATCATTTTAGCTAAGTTTAAGTTTATGCCAAGTTTTTTTGAATTTTTGGATTTTTCTATTTTGTGCCATAAATTGCTTGATTCTTGCTAGATATAGTATTATTACATGCTATAGAACATTCTTATGCATTGGTATAGCTTAGAACCAAGTGTTTTAGGATGAATCATTTGAGGAAGATGATGAATAGTGCCGAAACTAGGGTTCCGAAAAAAAGTTACAATTTAATTCGATTCGAGGCTTCTAGTAGTTGCTAATTAGGTCCTTGAGCATGAAAAAAATATTCGTTATACTTTCCATGTGAAAAATTTGGAAATTTTGATCAAAATAGGCTACTTTAATTGGGGATTTTGGGGTTAATTCGAATTTGGGCACGTTTCGACGTCATGACTAGTCTTTATTAAGTATTAAAGCCTTAGAAGTGCTTTTGTTTCGCTTGTTTGGGTTCCATAATTGGTACTTGTAGTGTAAACCCATAAAGAGGCATTTTCGGTATTTTCGTGTACTTGTACTCTAGGCTATGATTTGAAGACTCTAAAAGATGTATTTAGATATCTTTGGATTGGTAGAATATCTATCTTGCCTAACTTGATCCTTGAATTCCGGTAGGAAGCTAAATAGCCTAGTTGAACAAAAGGGAAATGAATGAATTAATAGTTTTAGTACCTGTATTGCCTCATAGTTACTTCTAGAGTGTTTAAATACAGTTTAGGGCATGTGTGAGTTTTTGGTAAAGTGTTGGAAAAGGTATAATATTGACCTCTTTGTATTCGCATAGTTAAATTCATGATAATTGTTTATGATTAAGTAATCAAATGGTCTATGCCATGAATTAACTAGTTATCTTGATTATGGTGATAATATGTGAATTTCATGTGTTGTTGGCTAGCTAAACTTGCAGGATTCTTGATTTAGTTGTTGTTGAATAATGAGAAAAGAATGTTAATGCATGTGGTGTGCTTGATAAAATGCTTAAAAGAAGTTTATTTGAACACAAGAATGCATTAAGTTTTTGGCATGACCATGAAATGCTAGCTAGATGAACTAAATAAACATTAGTATGTGTGTGTGTGGCTGCCCGTGTGTGTGTGTTGTGGAAACGTGGGTATGTGGATGTGTAAAAGTGTGCTATGGCTGTCTATGGATGAACCTAGGTGCATGGTTGGGTGTTTGGAGTTGGGTGTAAGCTAGTTGAAGAGAAGTTAGTTTATAAAGCTGAAATTGTTTTGGCAATTAACTGCCAAGGACTTTTAAAACCTTTTTGACATAGTAGACGAGCTTAGAATTGAACCAAACTTATATAGCAGCTAGATTAGGCAGTTTAGAGCAAATGTTGATTTGCAGTGCTAAGGCTAATTCTAATGTTTTGACCATCCGATTTAAGCATTTCTAAGATGTGTCTGAAAATCACTGGTGCAGGGGCAGTTCGTGCAGTTGCACAGAAAAGGTTGTAACTTGTTGATATAACTTCGAATTGAGATCCCTTTGAGGCTAAACCCATCTACATTCGATGAACTACATTTTTGTGGAGTTTAAGAGTTTTTGGAGAACAATTAGGCTGGTAACCGAAGTAGTAAAGTCAAGCCAATGTAGACTAGAAATTCAACTTATCTTGCTACAGATTTAAGATGCCTTGATGGTTGGTTCTAGTGAATAATGAGAAATTTTAGGTAGTAAGAAGCTTAATGGTGATGAGTGGTGGTTATGTGTGAATGTTCAATTGAATTAGAGATAGTTACTTGACATCTAGTGAATCAAGAGAAATAGTAGTTTCGTGAATGCTAGTATTAGCTATGAAAGAGAGTTATTGAAAGTTAGGAAACTCAAGAATGTGGTCAAGTCTTGTAAATTAAGTTAAGTGATTTTAGTGCTTTGGATGGTTTAGCTTGGTAATCTTAGTTTAATGAATGTAAATAATGTTCCTAGCGAAGTTAAATGCTTTAGTACCCCGTATGTGCTTAATGAGATGTTTGAGAACGAATGCAAGATTCATGAATTAAGGAGCGTCATAATAGTTATTTATGTAGTTAAAGTAGTTTAGTGCAATGTTGTTAGAAGTTTGAACATGATTTAGTTGAGTTGTTATTGAGTAATTAACATATTCTAACTTAGTAATTAAAGTGTAATATTAAAGCATACTATCTAGTGCCTTTAATGTATTTTGTGTTAAACTTGGTTTGAATGCTATTTTCTTGAGTTTTAATTGTAGTAAGAGTTAATGAAATATAGTTAGATTGAGTAAAGTGTAAGTTGTCAACTAAAGTTAACCTTAAAGAGTGTGTGCTAGTTTAACTGCAATCAAATATAACTTGTTCTTAATTATGAATTCTATTTGAATTCTAGCTATAGTGCATGCAATTGGAGAAGGTATGAGGGGATTCTTGGCTTAATCCAAGGTAAGGGAGTCTTCAACCCTTTTGTGCATCTTAGTTTATTTTATTATTTTTAGATTACATGATTTAACTAATTGATAAAGTTTACATATACCATTTATTTGTTATCTCGTGGTTACTCGTGTTTGTTTGATATTATCTTGTGAATTCTTAAATTCGTGTCGGGTTGCGCAACCTTTTCGGACATGGTAGCATCGAGAAACATGGGCAGCATCGGGCTTGCCGTGCTCCCTCGACTACCATGGTACCTATTCTTTTTCTCACCGAGTATACTCCACTACACCAGAGGCGTGGTTCACCTGCTGGGCATATGGACCTACCTCAGGAGAAAAGGGTCGTAGGATCGGGGTACATCTGGAGTACCCCATTTTGGAGGAGTAAGGGTTTTGCCGACACTTGCTTGAAGATCTTGGCTCGTGGCTCGTGATTGAAGACAAACATGGAACCGTATCTTCTTTTTATTTATAAGTGGTTAAATACTTGTCTAATTAACTTTGTTATTTTGTGTTATATATGTTATTATTCTTGTTGCATCTCATGAAAGCATTCATCGGTATGTTGCATCACCTCCCTCACTGCACCCTCGTTTCTAACACCTTTCAGGATCAGTGCTTTAAGCAAGAAATGAGATTGCTTCCTGTATGACCTGCTTGCTCTATCACTGTGTAAAACAAGGAAAAATGTGTACATTATATGCCTGTATACTATTTGAGATGTTATGTTCATGTATGTATTTGTGTTATCTTAAGAAATGTAATATTAAAGTTTTAGTCTTAGGTGATAGTTAGGTGCTAGTGGTTTGTAATAACTTCAATTGTTTACTCTTCTGATTAGTTGACTTGCATGCTGATAGGGATGAAACAGATTGAAGTTGTGGATTATGGTCTCGTGGTTGTACGTTGTAGTTTGTAGGTTTTTGATTAGTCCTATAAATAGGGGAAACTCCGTCCGTTTTTCCTAAATTTTGTGCTCGGGGTTTGAAATTTGGGTTGAGAATAGTTTGATTAATAGTAGTCCCAATTTCGTGATGGATCGGGGCGTTACACGGTTAGTCCCTATTGTTGGTAAAATATTTCACCAATTAGTCCTTATTGTTTAAAAAGTCTTCTAGTTAATCCTTAGTGTTAACTAATTGTTAAAAACTTAACAGATTTCAAGGGTATAATAGTCATTTTATCAAAAATTTCTTTTAAAAAAAAAAATTGGATTAATTTTAAAATTTCTCGTACTTAAAACGAGAATTATACCACTAGATCAAATGATTAGTAGCAGATAGCTACAATTTTGAAATACAATATAACATTTTTAAATTAATAGCGTTGGAACTACTAAATTTTATTAATTTGGCGAAATATCAATTTATTTATCGAGATATTTTAGTTTTTTTTGGCTTAATAGTATATATTATATTCATGGTATCTTTTTTGAAAAGTGACTTATATATTTTGAAAGTAATCCCAGAACTTTTAGGCCATTACACACAATTAAATAAAGATAAGATTCATAGTCAATGTATGATGTACTTTTTAACTAATTATTAATTTATGAAATATTTGGGTTGATAAAATACAAAAAAAATATTTTAAATGTATTATCTTATAATTTTATCGAAATTATTAATTTTTTACACTGGTTCTAAGTTGGGACCGAACATTTTTATTATTTAAAAGAGATTATTAATTTATCAAAAATTAATTAAAAAGGTTCTAATGTACTTGAAACTTGTTACCCTACCCGTTGCTAACAATATTTGCCGCGTTTATCAATTGGTTACATATTCTATAAATAACACTACATTGCGAATCTTGTTGGCACTAATACATGTCAAATTTTGACTTTTTCCTTCATCTAACGTGTAAATATGAAACTCCACCTTTCTCATAGAAAAAAAAAATGAAAACATGCCACTCAATGATCAGTACATGTTCTGGACTATTGGCATAATTTACTATAAATTTAGTAATTGATCACTTTTAAGGGCAAAATGGATATTTTAATCTTGATATTATAGTATGGTTTGGGTCCCTTATGATATTTTGCATATCAGGGTTAATAAGGTCATTAAAAATTAAAACATAATTAATATTTTTCTGGTGGAACATCAAATCGATCAACATCATTGTGTGGGCCCTATAAACATATAATGTAGTTAGTGATAGATTAGTAATTACACATTAACACTAAATTAAAAAAAAATCATGAGTCGTTGATCTAATCACCGGCTCCAATTGAGCACCCCGGGTTCCCCGTTCCCCGTACAGGAAAATGACCCATTGTGGTGTTGGTCATGCACAACGCAAGCTGTTTGGGTCAGGTCCTGATGTTGCTTCAATTGCAAACTGAAGATAAAACTAGATATAATAATTAGGACTAAAATGCATGATACTCGTCTTTGTTGGAAAACTCTTCAATCAGTCTGACGAACTAGTTCGCATTAGTGTTGGGTGGGTTCACACATGTGAAAGGCGGACCAATCATATAAACGGACTGAAGTCCAATCCATCTTTTTTTTTTTTTTTTGAACTTGTATAAATAAATTATAGGGTAAAGTGCATCATATCCCTTATACTTTAGTGAAAGTACACAACACCCTCATATAGTTTAAAACCCCCTAAATTAGTCCATGCGTTTTTTAAAAGTTTACAACACCTCATACTGTTAATTAAAATACGTCATATTTAACGGATTTTGTAAAAAAGACGTAAATACCCTCAATCTTTTTTTATTTCACTTTTTTGTCCTTTTCCCTTTTGCTTATACCAAAAAAATAAAAGAAAAAGAAATATATATATATATATGGGCTGGGTGTAAGGGTAGGGACTGGGATAGGGGTTACGGGTTGGGGGGTGGGGTGGTGGTTGACGGGCTGGGGAGGGTTGGGAAGGTAAGGGGGTGGAGGGGGTGAGGGTAGATGGGTGGTGTTGGGGAAAATGACTATTTTTGTTTTTATTTAATTTTTTTGTTTTTTTTTAATTTTCTAAAAAGGGTAGTTTTGTCAATTTTTATAATTATTTAATGGATAAATTCATTAAAAATTATTAAAAATCTTACTTAACGCGTGTGAAATACACTCTTCGTTAAATTTAACGAATTTTTTAACGGCTGGGGGTGTTGTGCATTTTTAAAAAATCACAATGACTAGTTTATGGGGGTTTTAAACTATAGAGGGGTGTTGTACACTTTTGATAAAGTATAGGGGGTTTGGTACACTTTACCCATAAATTATGTGTCATTTTAATTGGGAATAAAAGGTTTCTATTTTTCGAAAGGTTGTACACTCGTCTCATGCGTCACTTCCGCCAATGATCGTTCACTATTGATTGTAAAACGACCATATTATCCCTCATTTTAAGGGACAACAAACATTCCTTAATGGAATTGTTGGTAGAAGTGGTTATGATGGAGGTGCAATAGGCAATGGATATGGTAGAAGTGGAGGTGATAGTGGCGTAGGAGGAGCACATGGAGAAGGATACAAAGGTGGAGAGATGTGGTGGTGGTCAATTGTGTTAATGGTTGGGAAGAACTGGAAAGGAAAGGAGAAAAAGGGAAGGAAAAGAGTAAAGGAAAGAAAAAGGAGAAAACATCTATGGATATTTTTGTCTTCAAATATGTGGAAGCACTTCAAAATTTGCATTTGTGACCATTGACCATTTAGTCTAACAGTATGATATTTGTTTTAAATACCAAGAGTCTCGAAATTCATTCTTGTTTGTAATATTTTAAGTGATTTAAAATAATTTACACAACTCTTAATTAGAATGAAATTTGCATTTGTGAGCCCGGGACTATTAAGCCAAAAAAAAAAACTTGATAAAAGGTGTAACGTGAGTCTTCGTTGTCAATTGAAATAACATAGGATGTACATGTCAATTAAAATAACATATGATTATTTGCCAATTCAATAAAGTTTGGGGAAATAACATGCATTCTACTCACGAATAGGACAAAAATTAAATCTAGAACATTTTATATTGAATAAATAAAAAGGAATCATATATTTCTTCGATGATGGCTTATCGATCGCAATTGTTGACTTTCATCCGATAGGAGACTTACGTGATTGTGTTGTACTGTAAGTTCTCTATTGTCAAGTAATTCAAATTGGAAACTAAATATATAACTTCAAATTATATATCAGTGATGACATAAAGTTTGGAGAAATAACATGCATTCTACTCACGAATAGGACAAAAATTAAATCTAGAACATTTTATATTGAATAAATAAAAAGGAATCATATATTTCTTCGATGATGGCTTATCGATCGCAATTGTTGACTTTCATCCGATAGGAGACTTACGTGATTGTGTTGTACTGTAAGTTCTCTATTGTCAAGTAATTCAAATTGGAAACTAAATATATAACTTCAAATTATATTTCAGTGATGACATAAACTTTAGACTTACACATCTACGGTCTATCGAATGTTAATATATAAATTGACAAAAAAAAAATGAATGTTAATATATACTAGTTGGTCGGACAACGGCCATTTTGCACCTTTTATCTTTTGTATTATCCTTAATCAAATGATTTTTTTATATTTCACCTTAATTTCACACATAATTGATCATTTGGTCATTGACTATGATTTGTAGAGTAAAAAACATGCCATTGCTTTCAAATTAATAGAGAAGATCCACCAAATATAAAAAAGCTTAGAGCTGCCTAACAATTCCTATTTTTCTTTTCAATTTTCAGAAGTGAATATAGAAAGTGCAGATGGTGGATTAACACTCTTCCAATTAGCAAGTGCTAGTCTTTCAGTTGAAGTTGGAAGAGTGAACATTGTGAAACCTAGAGCCCAAGGAAGCTCTAAAGTGTGACTACTGTAATATATACTTCCTCGACCAGTTTAAGACATATAAGCCACTAATTTCACACGAGTGACTGACCTCCCTCGAATGATCGGTGCTGATACAATTGTCTTAACATCAAGGAAGTTTTTTGTGAGGATAATTTCGTCAATAAAAATGGGGAAAATATGGATAAACAAACATCAAGCGATTCCTTGAATGCATGCTTAATTTGCATGTTGAACTCTGTGATCCAATAATCTCCATTTAAAATTCATGGTTAGATAATACAAACTAATTTATGTTAGTTTTGAATCTCTTAAGCTTAATGATAAAAATATATGTACGCTTGATATGCCAATGAAGCCTTACTTGGACAAGTTAAAATTTAAATTCAAAAAGGGGAAAAAAATTCTTTAATTCTTGGTGTTAATAATGCATTTGTGTGTGTTGGTGTTTTGGCAAAAATAAGCAGTGAAGTTTGTGTTGCAGTTTTCCACATTAACACTCCTATTCAATGTCTTGTTTGGCAATCGATGGATAGTAATCAGAGTTGGGTTTTCAATTGAAGTGGGTTTCTTTCGTGAAGAAGAATTGCGAGGACGCAATTTGTTTAAGGGGGAGATGATGTAACACCTGAGACTTGTATCATATTCATAAATAACCGTAGCATATCTTATTGTGCATTTTAATGTGTTTCATTTTAATTTAAATATGCTTATTTGATGGTCACTATTCATAATAAAATTTACTGTCTAAATTGCTTGGTTTAATATTTTTTCTAGATAGTATAACTTATAAAAGAAATCTAAAACTTGTTGTTTTGGACTTTAGAGGCCGGAAGTATGCGTTTGAAAAATATTTTTTGCTTCTTTTGAATAGTGTTACGTAAGTGTAACATTAGTTTTAAGTTAATTGTCATTTAATTGGAGTTTATCTTAGTTTGACCAAGTTTATGTTGGCATTTGACCTACTATATTAAAACACATACATACATATACTCAACATAGCACACCTATATACATTATAATCATCAAAAACAAAAAAAGAAAAAAAATCCCTAAAACTACCCCCCAAACCCGTCAACCCCAAGAAGGGAAAAATGAGGAGAAGTTTTGCTATTTTTTTTAAATTTGCTCAAAAACTCTTATCCTAAGCCTCTCTCCACCTCTTCTAAGGTTTCCTCTACCATCTTCAAAGCTCCTAGGTGAGGAAGTGCATCATTTTAGTTAAGTTTAAGTTTATGCCAAGTTTTTTTGAATTTTTGAATTTTGCTATTTCATGCCATAAATTACTTGATTCTTGCTAGATATAGTGTTATTACATTGTACAGTACATCCTTTTGCATTGATTTAACTTAGAAGCATGTTTTTTTTAGCATGAATCACTTGAGGAAGATGATGAATAGTGCTGAAACTAGGGTTCCGAAAAAAATGCAATTTAATTCGATTCGAGCCTTCTAGTAGTTGCTAATTAGGTCCTTGAACATGAGAAAAATATTCGTTATACTTGCCATGTGAAAAAATTTGGGAATTTTAATCAAAATAGGCTACTTTAATTGGGAATTTCTGGGTTAACTCGAATCCGGGCATGTTTTGAGATTATGGCTAGACTTTATTAAGTATTGAAGCCTTAAAAGTGCCTTCATTTTGCTTGTTTGGGTTCTGGAATTGGTACTTGTAGTGTAAACGCACAAAGAGGAAATTGGAGATTTAATTGTAAACGAGGTTTAATAGGTGAACTCGAGGGCCCTTGGGGTGCCATAAGATGTGGTTTGAAGGATAAGATTATTCGTTTGGGAATCTTGAACCTTGCCTTTCGGTTTGTAGCTTAATAGGAAAGATTGACAAAGGTGTTTCGGGTTGAAAGTGAATCTGGGTGCGTTCGGACATTAGGGCTAGTGTCTAGTAAGTGAGGAGGTGCTAGAAATGTATTCGCTTCGCTTAGTTGAGCTCCGATTAGAGTACTTGTAGTGTAATGCATAAAGAGGCAAATTCGGACTTTTCCAATATTGTACTTTAATGTGAGATTTCAAGGGCTTAAATGGTGCCATAAAGTGTCATTAGAGATGTAGTATAGTTAAATTTGAGGTTTGTGATCTTGTGTGAAGTTTAGAGCTTGTTTTGTAATCATTTAGAAGAAGATTTATTGAATTTCTTGTGAATTACTTGAATTAGATTCGTTAGTAGTTATTATATTGTTATATTTGCTCTAATTGATCATGATAGAGTTATATGTTATATAAGTGTGAAGTTTATGACCTAAGTACTAAGCATGTGAAAAGTGTCTAATTGAAGCTTATGCGAATTAGTTAAGCTTATCGCATAAGTAGCTATTTGAATTGTTATACTTGCTATAATTGCTATATTTATCTATTGATTGAGTTATAAAATGTAAATTGGGAAATTGAGTATGATAACTTGAATTATCTTGTAATTAGCTAGAGTTGAGTTTAGACAAGTGGTTAGCTTGTTGAACATGTAAGTTGAAATGGGAACTAAAGGTGATTGGCTGCCATTTAGCTAATTACATGAAATTAGGGCCTTGTGCATGCTAATGCTAAAAAGCAAAGAATGCTTCTTGTCATATCCTCTAAGTTAGTTAAGATAATGCATGTCTAGAGATTTTAGAGTTTGATATCGTGATATGAACTTGTAGAACTAGCTAGTTAATTGCATGATTAGCATTCTTAACTCATGTTATTTGTGTATGGTCAATCGGATGAATGTAGAATGACTTTATTGCATAACTGCCTAATTAGGAATTGAAGGGAATTGATGCCATGGGAGAAGGTTCAAATGGGAGTTTGGCTAAGTTTTGTATGTTTGGTTTCCTAAAGGTGAAGGAGTCTTTAACCCTTTTGTGCATCCTAGTATATTTCATTATTTTTAGATTATATGATTTAGCTAATTAATAAAGTTACATGTACCATTTATTTGTTATCTTGTAGTTACTCGTGTTTGTTTGATATTATCTCATGAATTCTTGAATTCGTGTCGGGTTGCGCAACCTTTTCGGACATGGTAGCGTCGAGAAACACGGGCGGCGTCGGACTTGCCGTGATTCCTCGACTACCATGGTGCCTATTCTTTTTCTCGCTGAGTATACTCCACTACCCTAGAGGCGTGGTTCACCTGCTGGGCATGTGGACCTACCTCAGGAGAAAGGGTCGTAGGATCAGGGTACATCCAGAGTACCCCAATTTGGAGGAGTAAGGATTTGCCAGCACTTGCGTGAAGTTCATAGTTCGTGGTACGAGATTAAAGACTTGAAGTGGAATCGTATCCTTTTTAATATGTGGTTAAATACCTGTTTACTTGGTTGTGTTATTTGGTGTTGGAAATACTATTATTCTGTTGCATATCATGAAAGCATTCCTCGATATGATGCATCACCTCCCTCACTGAGTATACAACATGTATACTCACCCTCGTTTCTAACACCTTTCAGGATCAATGCTATAAGCTGGAAATAGGATTGCTTCCTGTGTGGCCTGCCTGCTCTATTAGTGTGTAGAACAAGGAAGAATGTGTACATTATATGCTTGTATGCTATTTGAGACCTTATGGTCATGTATGTATTCGTGTTATCTTAAGAAATGTAATATTAAAGTTTTAGTCTTGGGTGATAGTTAGGTGCTAGTGGTTTGTAATAACTTCAATTGTTTACTCTTCTGATTAGTTGACTTGCATGCTGATAGGGAAGAAACAGATTGAAGTTGTGGATTATGGTCTCGTGATTGTACGTTGTAGTTTGCAGGTTTTTGATTAGTCCTATAAATAGGGAAAACTCCGTCCGTTTTCCCTAAATTTCGTGCCCGGGGTTTGGAATTTGGGTTGAGAATAGTTTGATTAATAGTATTCCCAGTTCCGTGAGGGATTGGGGCATTACAAATGGTGTGTCGTTTTTGGCGTTCATTACACTACAAAAAAAGTTTGCATTAGCTACACTTTTTTTTTTTTTTTTTTGCGGCGGTTTTAGAAACCGCCACAAAATATGCATTTTCATGCACTTTCTGTGGCGGTTAAGTAAACTGCCGCTAATACTACCTATAGCTTATGTCTAGTATTAAAAAAAGTTTATGTAAACCACCTCCTATAGACTAATATTAAAAATATGAATATACTTGAATATGATTTTAACTTGAAATATAATGCATACAACAATATAAATATTATGTGATGATGATTATAGTGGTTTTCAATTAAATTATTGAGTTTAAAACCATATTATTTATCTTTTAAGTATTTTATACATTTTTTTATGAAAAGTATTATATTTCATTTTTTTATTCAATTTTATACATACATTTTATTAGTGAATTTTATTGTACTTCTAATGAAGGTAAATCTAAATTAAGCTCCAATAAAGCATTTACTTTGTTTTCAACCACCAAAAAATTGAGCATTAATGCTAATTTGATGTCTCAAAGCAAAATATGCCCTAATTCTATGTTTACTGCATAAATACTCCAATATGGCACTATAACTCTTCACGTTTCTATTAAAAAACAAAAATGTAAACCGAGCATTTAAATTTTTCTAGGTGCCATAAACATTGAAGTTCACTTATCTATATTTTTGGTTGTATCAAAATATTACACTATACTCAAAGCGGAGCCATCTCTTAGTGAGTGAAGGTTGTAGTCCTCAGTCACCACAAATTTTTATTAAAAATATAAGCATTTTTTTGGATATTTTTAGGTTGAATTATCAATTTAGTCATTACCAAAAAAATTATCTATATATGAATATTAAATATGTGTTTCTAGTCCTCATTGAATAAAATACTTGAATCTCTTCTACATTTTTCATCTTTTGTTTGATAAAAATGAAAAACCTTGTTGTAATATAAGACTATTGGGAAAATAAAATAAAAATAAGAATGATGATAAATGTCTTTTCCACGGTACCACGCTTGTTGTTTATGGCTTATTCGATTGATGATAAATGCGTTTCGCTCTTTGTGTCCAAGTGGAATCGAGAATCTATGATTTAAACTAGTTTTTGATGACTCATAATTAGACATTTGGTTCGTAGTTTTTGATATATTTAAATGAAAGTTTTCGCGGTTAAATATTCTTATGTGCTTTAGTTTTATCCTAAAAGGGAAAATGGATGTAATACGTACTGGGAAGTTGAAATCTGGGAGTTGCAATTACACGCATGCTTATATTATTGGATTAAAAATCGTTATGTAATGTTGAATTGATTGAATGCATATAATAACCTAATTGTATTAGTTTGTCATCTTCTTTCCTCTGCATGTGCACCAACGTTTTAAAGGAAATCCATACTCCTAGTCTTTTAGGATACCTCTAAGATGCTCTGACTTGTTTTCTTGCTTCTGTATCAGTGTTTTCTAATCCATGTTAAGTAAACTAGTTTCCTAGTCTACAGGTGCAGCTTGACTGTGCAAAACAATCAACAAAATCTACTATATGCATCTGTTATGGTTCAGGCAATTACAAGCCCAAATCAAGTGATGGATCGTGATCCAAGTGTAGTAGGGCCCAAAGCAAATAACGAACGCACAAGCCTAGGCCTTAGGAGAAGCAACATGGCAAGGACTTACGTGTACAGTTAGTTACATATAGAATATAAGAGGTAAAGAGCATGTGATGTATGAGGGGTATAAAAAGATAAAAACAGCATAGTGAAAGGCTAAGCAAGATCTATTTCAATTTCTATTGCAATTTTTTCTCTCCAATTTCTTATTTTGATCTCAAAACTATTTTCTTTCTTTTAGTTTCTTAAAGTTTTATGTTTAATACACTCCCTAAAATCCAAAAGTGTAACATTGGTGCTTTCATTGAGAGAATGGCCGAAGGTGCCGGACTCAACGCCATGGAGGACACGGTAACGAAGCTTATGCAAACTACAACACCAAATACTTGAAAGCTCGATGGCTTTCAACAAACACTTGGCAACCTCACTTCTAAGCTCACAACGATTGATGGCAAACTCAATCAGTTGTAGCTCCTTTCAAAGAAATTCGTGGCACGAAATGCCCTTTCATCCACTTCTTCAATGGTCAACCATGGTGAGCCCACACACCATGATGAACGCATAAATTCTAATTTCAACAGACACGTGGTCCTCTTCTAAATCCAGCCACTACTTCTGTAACTCCCCGATCCCTCACGAGACCGGGGTCCAAATCCCAAACCCAAGGCACAAAAATTTAGGGAAAACGGACGGAGTCTCCTTTGTTTATAGGACTAATAAAAACCTGCGAATAATAGAATACAACTACAAAATCATAATCGAACATTCTCATATACTTCAAATTCAACCACTAAGCTAAGCCTCGTCTCAAGGCCATCCAAGCCTTAGACTCAACAAAATAGGTACACAAGCATGCATAGGCCTCAAATATTGAAATACTACGTTATAAAGTCAATTACCATACCATTTTAACTTTATCTCTTCAATTGACTTGTCTATTAACCCAAGCAAACATGCACGCCCATTAAACAATGACATAGTCAATTAAGCTATTACAGGCCACCTACAAACCAAATACAAACAAGATCCAATATAATTACAAGCCGAGTTTCTATAGTTCCAATCAAATTACAATTCAAACCACTTCACTAATTCACATGGATTCGCAGGTTTTAATAATGAAAGCCAACACAACCAAACACGGTAACTCTCGAGCTTTCTCTGTATCACCTTGCGAAGGTGCTGAACTTGAAAGGTGTTAGAGACGAGGGTGAGTATACAACTGGTATACTCAATGAGAGAGATGATGCAACATACCGGGCATGCAACATGATATGCAACAGGACAAAAGCCTATTCAACATCAAATAACACAACAAAATAAACAAGTAATTAACCACATATCAAAAGGATACGGTTCCACTTCAAGTCTTCAATCTTGTACCACGAACTTCATGCAAGTGCCGGCAAACCCATACTCCAACAAGCTGGGATACTCCGGATGTATTCTGATCCTACCACCGTTTCTCCTGAGGTAGGTCCATATGCCCAGCAGGTGAACCACGCCTCTGGGGTAGTGGAGTATACTCAACGAGAAAGGGAATAGGCACTATGGTAGTCGAGGGAGCACGGCAAACCCGACGCCGCCCGTGTTTGTCGACGCTACCATGTCCGACAAGGTTGCGCAACGCCGAATCATGATCACAAGAGCCAAGTATATCAAATATCACATAAGAGGAACGACAAAGTAAGCCGTCCTCACAGTTAATCATAAATAACATGAAAAGACACAAGATAGCAAGTAAATAACGCTTATAAACTTGATCAACTACTAATGACTATAATCTAGAACTAATAAATTAAGTTAAGATGCATAGAATAGATGAAGGCTCCCTCACCTCTACCAAGCTCCAAAATGAGGATTGGCTTCACATCACTCTCAATCACCTTGAACATAAAGTCAAACATTACTTCAATTACTCTTTAACTACAACATTCACTAATTACCCAACTAAGTTAGTTAACATAAAGTCAAACATTACTTCAATTACTCTTTAACTACAACATTCACTAATTACCCAACTTGGTTAGTTAATTTATAGTTTCACTTATTTAGCATACAATATCTATTAGAATTCTATTTTTAAAAATATACTACTTTTATATACTTTAACTTAACATATATTCCAAGTAGTCATTTCCCACAACATAACTCATATATTTATAAGCAACACGGCATTATAAACAAGATACAAACATATTTTAATGAGTTAGCCATACAACTTATTTCATGAAACTTCTCCAAACAACTACATATTACATACCAATACCATTTAAACTTGTATTTTAAATCATTTAAAAGTCAATTATAATAACTACATCAATTCAAATAACCAACTATGCATCAAGCTCAACTAGTTCACATAAAATCCTACTAAAACCTTCCTACATGCTTAGTATTTAGGTCATAAGCTTCACACTTATATAACATATAACTCAATCATGATCAATTAGAGCTAGTATAATAATAATAACTACTAGTGCAACTAATTCAAGTAATTCACAAGAATCCAACAAATCTCCTTCTAAATGCCTACAAAACAAGCTCTAAACTTCACACATGAGAACAAATTCCAAACCTAACTTTACTACTCTTATATAGTCACATTATGATGCATACAAATGCAACAAAACCACCATTTAGGTCATGTTAACATAAAACTCCGAAAAGCCCTTTAAGTAATTTGAACTACAACTATCTAATTCGATTATCTAAACCACGCCATAAATACATCTTAGAGGCTTCCTAATACATCTAAGATCATATACTTATTCAAACAAGCCAGCGCTAAAACTTCGCTTCGAAGAACCCTTCGTCTACTAAAACAATTTGACACCCAAATGAAACACAAGGTACAAGATCCACAAGTAAGTTATGCCATACTTCTAATGACACCTTATGGCACCAATTAGAACCACAAGACCTCACTTTATACTACATCCAACATAAAAGTCCCAAAATCCCCTTTTTATGCATTTTAACTACAAGTACTCTAACCAAACCTCAATTTGGCACCATAAAGGCACATTAAGCACTACCACACCTAATAAAGACTATCTACATCATTATATTCCATCCGGATTCACTTTTCGGATAAAGCCCCTTTGAATTCTAAGCTAATTATGCAAATTTCCTAAAGTTCCAATCAAGCCAATCACATCTAATCACTAATCTATGCTCATTAGAGCCTATATTACCTATAGATAGCATCGAATCAATCCTAGAATCAACTTTGCACAAAACCCTAAATATCACTAAAACATTTTCCATTTTCTCCAACAGAGGCTTAACTTAATCAATCCAGTTACCTATGCTATATACCTCCAAACTGACTGATTTTTATTTATAAACGTATCTCTTTGAGTGTAGATGACTTTAGCCTCAAGCGGAACTCAATTCCGATCTAAATTCCACAAGTTATGACCTTTTCCGTACAATTGCGCGAACTACCCCTGCACCAGCGATTTTCAAACACATTTCGGAAATAGCTAAATTGTGGGGCCAAAATGTTAGAATTTGCCTTAGCTCTAGAAATCCACATTTGTTCTGAACTGTCTAATCTAGCTTCCATATAAATTTAGTTCAATTCTAAGCACGTTTGTAATACCAAAACTACTTCGGAAGTCAGGGGCAGTGCAGTGTCCAAATCCGAATTTTGCTTGCTTATCATCTTCTTGTTATTTCTTGCATTTGAGCCAACAATAACCATTACTTTCGCCTATATAACATTCCTACACTTCATTTAGGATATTTAACAAACACCTAAAATACACAATTTCACTTAGTTAACAAAGCAACTCTACAACTAAAGATAGCATGCAAGAATTCATTCTATGAGCACTAGAGAGTTCCTACAACCTTTAGCATACTAATACTTTAGCTTAACATACATTTCCAACATCTTTGAACACTTACATAAAACATAGCATGCAAACATATAGTTGAATAATCCAAATAGAATGCAAATAATATGAATTCCATCACCTAGACATGAAGAATGGCATGAAAATTGATCTTACAAAGCTGATCTCTTCTTCTTCTTCTTCTCTTCTTCTTTCCTTTCTATCGTGTGTTGTGTGTGTGTGCTGAATTTATGTGTGGGTGTGTAATATACATATATTTTGTTTTGTTTTATTTAGTAAATAGGATATTAATTAAAGTCCAAAGTCTAATTGCGCTTCTAACTATGTAATATTAATTAGTTTGCTATTTGATTCTAATCTAACAAATTCAATTTCTTTTGCTAACCATTATCATATAATTAACATCTACAATACTTAAACACGCAAATGCATGCTAAACGAGACAAATGCATTTTTTTTTTATTTTTTTCAAGAGATATGAAAAGTAATGATAACAAATATATGCAAACAATTAAAGTAATATGTAAATAATTAAAATAAGCATATTAATGTATGCAAGTAAATAAAAATAACTATATGTTCGAGGTCGGGGTGTTACAGCTTCAACCACAAGACCCTTTGCCGTCATTTTTCAACTTTGGCAAATAGCTCGAGTCCGACCTCCAAAACCTCGACAACGAAGATAAGTTGGATACTCGATCCTCAATTAGCCTCGATGCACCTTTGATTACGAGAAATAGAAGGAAGAGATAAATTCTGGCTCATTTCAGCAATCCGAAGCTGTTAATTCAAGTTCACAAGATTGGAAGGCTTGTTTGAGGATACCACCACTAGATACTCGGCACAGAACGGAGGATATGACAACCACAAAGGGAAACGAATTTGAAGACTGCTTTCTCAAGCTTGAGTTGCTTATGGGAATATATGAGAAAGGATTTGAAAGACCATCTCCGATCCAAGAGGAGAGTATTCCTATTGCTCTGACTGGAAGTGATATCTTAGCTAGAGCTAAGAATGGAACATGGACAACCGCTGCCTTCTGCGTTCCTGCTCTAGATAAGATTGATCAAGATAACAAGGTTATTCAAGTTGTTATTCTTGTTCCAACTAGAGAGTTGGCACTTCAAGTATCACAAGTTTGTAAAGAACTTGGCAAGAATTTGAAAATTCAAGTCATGGTTACTACCGGTGGAACCAGTCTAAGAGATGACATAATGCACCTCTACCAACTGGTTTACTTGCTAGTTGGAACTCCAGGAAGAATTTTAGATCTTCCGAAAAAAGGGTGTTTGCATTTTGAATGATTGCTCGATGCTTGTAATGGATGAGACCGACAAACTTTTGTCACCAGAGTTCCAGCCTTCGGTTGAGCAGTTGATTATCTTTATGCCAGCAAATCGTCAAATTCTAATGTCTTCGGCTACCTTTCCAGTTACAGTCAAGGATTTCAAAGATAAATACTTGCATAAGCTACACGTAATCAACCAAATAGATGTGGGTTTAGGTGAGGCGGGTCATGGGATGGTAGTGAAGATGGGGTTAAGTGTTGATGTGTTGGTGAGCAATGCCTTGATTGCTATGTATAGAAAATTTGGGGTTGTTAAAGAAGCGTTGAAAGTGTTCGATTTTATGCCTGAGAGGAACTTGGTGACTTGGAATTCAAGCGTTGAAAGTGTTCGTATACTTGATGCTATAGAAAAAGAATTTGGGCTTAAACTTGGGACGTTTAGTTATAATTTGTTGTTGATTTTTTTTATTGATGAGAATCTCGCGATTGTTTCGTCGTTTGGTGCACCGGAGTATTACGTTGCTCGCAATCCTACAATTGACTTAGTACTAATATTAGTCATTGTATCACCTTTAAGTGAGACCTCTGGCTTTGATATGTTCAAGGTATTTGGTGCAATACCTGTCGCAACAAGCAGCTTTTTCAGATTATTGTCAACTAAATCATATGTGCTTCTCTATCCTAGTGGTGTTCGCGAGGCCATACATAACAAGGGCAAAAATTACAAATTATTCTGGCCTGATCAACCCAAATTTGTGAGAATAGCAGCAAAGTTTGGGGCAACAATCATACCTTTTAAAGTTATTGGTAAAGATGATCTCGTACAATTATTTGGAGTTATGCTTTGGCTATGACTGTGGTGAGATCATTAGTTGTATACCTTGAGAAGCTAAAATTTTCGAATGATACTGCATCCTCTTTTTGTTCTCTGCTTGAGACGCCATGGAAGCTTTGGTCATGCAGCGACTGCCCCTTTTTGAAGGATGCTGCTTCCACTGGTTGTGTTGTGTCACTACTTTTGGAGGAGCTTCATAACTACAACATAGTTGCTGTTGAAAGACAAAATCATGTGGAGCAGATATATCCATCAAAGGCGTCTACTTTTGAAAACTCTTTTGGCACCTCAAGTAAGTTGTCCTTTGGGAGTACATCATTCCCATCAACGAACCTTGGAAGTAGCACTTTTGAGCTTGGTTCATTTTGCCTCATCTTGAGCTTGGAAGTATTTGAAGCCTACCATGATTTGAACCTTGAGGACAAGGTTCTCTCAAAAGGGGCATGTAATGTTATGGTTCAAGCAATTACAAGCCCAAATCAAGTGATGGATCATAATCCAGGTATAGTAGGGCCCAAAGCAAATAACGAACGCACAAGCCCAGGCCTTAGGAGAAGCAGCATGACAAGGACTATGCCTCATCATCTAGAGAATTACGTCTACAGTTAGTTACATATAGAATGTGAGAGGCAAAGAACATGTGATGTATAAGAGGTATAAAAAGATACAAACAACATAGTGAGAGGCTAAGCAAGAACTATTTCAATTTCTGTTGCAATTTCTTCTATGCAATTTCTTATTTTGCATCTCAAAGCTATTTTCTTTCTTTTAGTTTCTTAAAGTTTTCTGTTTAATATACTTCCTAAAATCCAAAAGCATAACAGCATCTTAACTTAGTTTCGTCTAAATTTTCTTTTATTCTATGTTAAGTAATTTTTTCAAGCAGTAATTTTCTTATTGATGTTGCTCCTTTCTACGTGTATTTAATAGATGGTTGCATAGGTAGACAAATTTTGACATATGGAAAGAGGTATGTCCTTGTTAATATTAGTATATCTTGATGATACTTCTTGGAAGTTTGAAATAAGATTTTCATTTGTTTGATTATCATGCTTTCAGAGATTCATTTTTCTTTGAATCCTATACTTTCAAATTAAAGGCTATCCTATACTTTCAAATTAAAGGCTATCTTATGTATCTCTCAATTTTGATAAGTTGATTAGAAAGCTCGGAAACTAGTTTACATTTCTTTTGCCCTTCTTCTTTTATTCGTTTTGTGGAAACAACTAATAGGGCATATGAGTACTACACCTTCACTTTTTTGTTGCATCTCATGTAATATATGAAATATCTCGACTTGTTAACGTTCTGCTTGTTTTGTAGGAACATCTTAAACAAAGTGATTAGTCCTTTGTATTCCAACTTCAGGTACTCAAAGCCTATTTTATTGCCTTTCATTTTTTCTTCACCTTCAACAATCCATATTTCACATCTCATTAGTCATTAGGCAGATTTTGGAGTTTGTGGGAAGCTGATTTGATTTATGTTGGATGTATCTTTATAGTAAACTCATTATGTGTTTCAGGATGAGGATGACAGATTTATCTTGAATGCTCTGTTTTCGATCTCTTTACTTTTTGGTCTATCATCCAGTCTTATTGCCCCTTTCATTACCCTTTTGGTAATCTTTTGTTCGATTAAGTTTAATACAAAATTTTCATGAGCCTTGTTATTTTTCTTTTATTTTGTTAACAGGATTTGAGTCTGTCCAATTTGAAGGAAAAATGGAAGATTGAATCTTTATCTAGTAAGAGTTATTTACGGTAAATTACTTATGGGTTATGCATATAAATTATTTTCATATATTTATATATCACATAAGTTAAATGAAATGCCTTTGTATTGACTAGTATGGAGTAAGTAGGGGATTTTGTTGTACTGATTTGACCTAAGACTTGTGGATCCTATGCACGGTGGTGAAGATTGGTTATGGTGATGGTGCTCTGTTATATAGTTTGTGTTTATTGTGTTTATAAGTGTTGGTAAAGCAAAGGATCTTGTACAATGATGTGTTCTTGAGGTACATAGTTGTGTGTGAACCAGCCATGCATAAGTGTGTGAGTATTAGCCGCGCGCGTGTGTGTTTGCATAAGTTATATATGTAATTAATTATTGTGCTATAGGATTTAGGGATTAGGTGTGGGTGATATATATATACATGCATTATACATATATGCATGTATTGTGTTTGAGCAAATGGATTGCGTGGTGTTAGTATTATGAGGGGGTAGAGGGTGATTGTAACGCCCCGATCCCTCACGAGACCGAAGCCTCGTTCTAATACCCGAGGTCATGAAAAACGAGAAAAAACGGACAGAGTCTTCCTTGTTTAAAGGGCTATTAGTTCACCTGCAAGCAGTAACTTATTCTCAAAATTACAATCCAACTCCAAGGTACAATCCCATTCACACAAGCATGCAAACTAACTAGGCAATCAAGTAAATCATAGAAGTTATTACAACCCATCTACAGTTATTAACCTATATAAGAATACAAACTTTACTTCATATTACAACATTTTAGACAATAGAAACATACACAAGGATTCATAATCCCAAAACAAAACACATACAACCAGCAACTTGCCTTTCCTGCACATAGACCAGTACATAGCATCCAACCATAACTTTTCCTGAAACATGTTAAAACGAGGAATGAGTAACCAAAGTTACTTAGTGAGGGAGGTGATGTAATAAACCAGGGTATGTTTTCGTGAGATGCAACAAGATAAAAACATTAATAACACAAATAAACAAGTTAATTAGACAAGTATTTAATCACGTATATAAAGGATACGGTTCTACTTGTCTTCCATCACGAGCCACAAGCCACGAGCCAAGATCTTCAAACAAGTGCTGGTAAACCCTTATTCTTCCAAAATGGGGTACTCCAGATGTACCCCGATCCTACGACCCTTTCTCCTGAGGTAGGTCCACATGCCCAGCAAGTGAACCACGCCTCTGGGGTAGTAGAGTATACTCAGCGAGAGAAAGAGAATAGGCATCATGGTAGTCGAGGGAGAATGGCAAGCCCGATGCTGCCCGTGTTTCTCAATGCTGCCATGTCCAAAAAGGTTGCACAATCCCGAAACCAATTCACAAGATTCAAGAACATCAATTAACACGTAAGAGGGTCGACAAAAGAGGTCGCCCTCGCATTTAATCACAATATAAGCCAATATATGCGAAATAACTATATAATCTCAAAAGAGGCGAACAACATATCTTTTCCCACAACCTCCTCAAATAGCTCAATTACACTTTAGATAATCATATAAGTACATAATAACACATCTACAAGCATTATACGCATCAAAGTAGCCAAATACGACTTTTTTCCTTTCTTTGGCCAAGTCTTTCTTCTTCTATATGCATTTCGAAGTTACAAAACCATAATCTAATCATACTACATTCGTACTTAAGTCAAAAGACACCTATCAAGGCCATGAAAATTCGTTTTGGAGGCAAAAGCTCGAGAAGGTCCCGGGCGAGTTTTAACTACAACTACCTTATTCGGACCCCAATTTCACGCAACGAAAGCACCAAAAGTGCTTCCATTCCCCAAGGATACCTAATCCAAAGCTCAAATGTGCCCGGATTGTATTACGTAAAAAATCCCCTTTTTAGAGTTAGCTAATTTTGTAATTTTGCTTAATTTCGGGTGATTCAACTTCACGTGGCCTCACAACTAGTTTTACTAAAGCCTAGAGCACCTAAAAGAACCCTCAATTCATTCTAATTAGCAAGTTTTATCAAAACCCTAAGTTTAAGCATTATTCATTATCTTCTTTACAATCTCAAGCTTCAACCGTGAATATAGCTTTTACACAACACAATCAAGATATATAAAGCTTGTAGAAGATATATTAAACAACATTTCAGCATAATATAGGCCAATAGCAACAATTCAAGAAATGTTGAAACTTTAACATAAACTTAAAACATCAAGAAAATGCAAATCTCCCTCAAAAAGTAGTTGTAGATGCATGGAACAAGCTTGAGCTAGGTTGAAATTCCTTGTAGAAGCTTAGTTGACATCCAAGATCAAGATTAGAAGATGAAGAAATCCCCCTTTTCTTTGCCTAGGGCTATCGGGTTTTTGGGGGGCTCTCTTGGGTTTTATTTTTTTGTTTTTTTTTATCAATATAAGGCATGCATATGTTATATTGTGTATATATGAATAAGCATGTGCAATTAATTAAATTCAAATACTACTAAATCTTGGTCAAACTAAGTTAAAAGTGCCAATTAATTGCTAGCTAATGTAAATCAAAGTTTACTCTTACGTAACATTATTCAACCGAAGTGAAAACCATTTTTTAAACGCATACTCCCAGGCTCGAAAGTCCAAAATGACAAGTTTTTGATTCCTTTTATATGTCATTTGGTTTAAGAAAAATATTAAATCGAACAGTTAAGACTGTCAAATTTCTTATGAATAATGTCCTCTAATTAAAACAATTAAGCAAGAAAAAAAAGAAATGCACATAAAAATGCTCAAATCGATATGCAACAGTTATTCAAAAAGATGTGATGAAATTTCGAGCGTTATACTCTCCCCACCTTCAACAAATTGCGTCATCGCAATTTCTTAAACTCAAAAGATTCCTCGATAGCTGTAACAGTTCTATTCGGTTTTGAAGGTAAAAAAGCACGATACCCCAAAAGAAGAACACCAATACATACGCCAAGCGAGATTACCAATAAAATTTCCAATAAGAATACTAGAGAAATCTTCATAAGTAATCCTGAATAAGTACTCCAATACGAGATCCGATTGCAAATGTTATAGATAACGTTATTATCATATATTAATGTCAAGATGAATATCAAGGGGATGTTCTATATAAGAATTTCCAATAGAATTCCAATAAGCACACGAAATATGGATGTTGGATAAGTATGCCACTAAGAATTCCTAATAAAAATGTCATGGAGGTTACCATTTACGAAGATTTGAAGAAGAATTCCAATCATGATTTATTATAAGAAGTCCAGTTGAAATTCCCATATGAGAATACCAAAATATTAAGTAGAATATCCGAGCGTAGTACTAGAATTCCGATATAATACTTTATAAGAATTCTAATGATCAAGATCCAATGGTAAAAGAGAATACCAAGAAAGATTATAGAAGATGAATACCAACGATTATTTGCTAAATAAAACCTCTAAGTACTAAATCCTTTTCATTGATCATCGATAGCCAGCTGGTTCATAATTCTCTCTTTCACTGGTCCACATCTTCAGATGAGCCATTACTGATCATCTCTTTATAGGGGAGAGTGTTCACTTACCATATCAACGAGTAATGCATGTATGTGGTAGATTTTACATATGATAAGCACTTATACACTTTATTACAAATAACTAAGGTAGGTAAACACTCAAGAAATCACTTACATGCATAACTAATCACATAAATAAGCATATCATATAAGTTTCACTTATTGCACAAAGAGGTCACATAGGTGTACACACAATCACATGTTGCATAATCTTCCTATTTCACGTATTCATAACACATAAGAGCATATTTCACTCAAGTAAACACAACCCTCATGCAAGCACATACTTATTCAAGACTCACTTCACAGGCACGCACTCAAGGTTCACTACCCAACAGGCCAAGGACCCTGTCCCGGCTGTGAGCTATTAAGCTCTGATACCACTTCTGTAACGCCCCGATCCCTCACGAGACCGAAGCCCCATTCCAATACCCAAGATCACAAAAAACGAGGGAAAACGGACAGAGTCTCTCTTGTTTATAGGGCTATTAGTTCACCTGTAAGCAGTAACTTATCCTCAAAATTACAATCCAACTCTAAGGTACAATCCCATTCACACAAGCATGCAAATTACCTAGGCAATTAAGTAAATCATTGAAGTTATTACAACCCATCTACAGTTGTTAACCTATACAAGAATACAAGATTTACTTCATATCACAACCTTTTAGACAATAGAAACATACACAAGGATTCATAATCCCAAAACAAAACACATACAACCAACAACTTGTATTTCCTACACATAGACCAGTACATAGCATCAAACCACAACTTTTCCTGAAACATGTTAAAACGAGGAATGAGTAACCAAAGTTACTCAGTGAGGGAAGAGATGCAGTAAACCAGGGTGTGTTTTTGTGAGATGCAACAAGATAAAAACATTAATAACACAAATAAACAAGTTAATTAGACAAGTATTTAATCATGTATATAAATTATACTGTTCCACTTGTCTTCCATCACGAGCCACGAGCCAAGATCTTCAAGCAAGTGCCGGCAAACCTTTATTCCTCCAAAATAGGGTACTCCGGATGTACCCCAATCCTACGACCCTTTCTCCTGAGGTAAGTCCACATGCCTAACAAGTGAATCACGCCTCTGGGGTAGTAGAGTATACTCAGCGAGAGAAAGGGAATAGGCACCATAGTAGTCGAGGGAGGACGACAAGCCCGATGCTACCCGTGTTTCTCAACGCTACCATGTTCGAAAAGGTTGCACAATCCCGAAACCAATTCACAAGATTCAAGAACATCAATTAACACGTAAGAGGGTCGACAAAGGAGGCCACCCTTGTTAGGAATAATGCCCAAAAGCCAATAAATTATTTTTTTAGAATAATAGATAATGTGTTATTTAATTTATTAATTCATTTAATATGGGCAGTTTATTTATTTATTATAAATTTTTTTGATTAAATAAATAGAGTCCTTAGAGTACTATTTATAGATTCTATCCTTAGGAGTAAGGATATGAGTGATAGAATCTATAATCATAAATATATTCTAAAAGTTATTCACGATCATAGGATAAACTAATTGGGCATTAGTTTATCTAGGTAGATCGGATTACAGTCTACTAACCAAATTATATGAGATATCAGTTTGGGTGATTTATCTCATATCGTTATTGTAGATGTATAAGTACTTACTGTGAATAAGTAACTGGACTTGACCACCGATACAAGGAATTACATGGAATGTCAATAATTCATTGTATCATGTAATTATGCAATTAATCCTCAGACTTGAGACACTACGATTATCTCATGATTAGTATTGTCATGATTTGCTGGTGCGAATAAGTTAGTCTTAATCATGGATTAGACAATATATTCAGTATTTGTAATTTATTTCGTCATGGAGAAATGTGTGTGTAAATAAGAAAACTGTCAATTGGGAGTCCTATGCAATCTGATTAATTAAGTGACTTGAAATCCTTGGCCAAGGTGGAATAGTAGAAGTCGTTCCACAAATTATTCATTAGTCACTAATTAATTGGGTTTTGGCATATGGTCTAGTAAAAGAGTTTGACGACCTAATCCATGACTCTGGCTCGATCGGGATAATTGAGACAGTAGGATTTGATTACAGATAAATTACTATTTGGGTTCGCGTACTTGCACTCCATCTTTAATTGGATAATCGCGATACACTATTAGGTGTCACTCATGATTTGTAAATTAATTAGAAGAGTTCTAATTTAATTAATTAGTGGAATTGATTATTCGCTACCAATTAAATATGAACCCGAGAGGTCACACACAAATGGAATTTGCAGATTAATTGGATTAGAGAAAATATTAAATTAAACTTAGGATCGTCCTAAATATTAATTTAATTGGGCTCGTAGTAATTAGATGGTGATCTGATTATTGTGGAGCCCAAGGCTGGTAAGTTTAAGACCAGCCCACTTATGGCTTAGGTCATATATGTTCCCTATATATAGTAGCGTTCTGACAAAGAAATAGATAGCACAATTTATCAGTCAGAAAAATATATATGATTTCTCTAGAAACCTAGTGGGGGTAGAAATCCAATTAACAAATGCAGATTCTGTGTGGATCAATCTTAGAGGCTTCACATGTGGGGAGCTTGATTCAAATTCTATATCGAACTATGCTTCAAGACGTAATCCTAGAACTAATGCAGATTTAATTTAATTAGATTAAATTATTATCAGATTTAAATCTGCGTAATTAAACATGAACAGACACATGATTAATTATTTCCGCTGTGCAATTATTTTAATTGTCATGTATATTTCCCAACAATGGTATCAGAGCCACCGTTCATGTTTGTTATGTGATTTAGCGTTTATGGCACATTTCCTATATCTCTTATGTTTAAAATTAAAGTTGTTTAATTTTATAATAGCCTAATAAAAGTTATTCTTCCCTTATTTTATGAAAAAAATTCATAGGATATTATTATAGAAAAATTGTTTTTCTGTAATCTGGTTTTATTTTTATTTTTCCCAGATTTTTAATTGTGGTAAAAGTTGTTTTATTATTTAAAAAAAAAAACCTTTTTGCTCTCTCCCTCTGCAGTGGCTAGGCCACTGCTGACAGCGGCTCATGACGCTATTGTAATAGCAGCGCTGGGCGCTGTTACTTCGGCGGACCCAGAGCGCGCCGCTGCACCCAGCAGCACCGTGTGGCGCTGTTGGGAATAGCAGCGCTGCAGGCAGCAACCACGCAGCAGTATCACAGCACAAAGAGGTAGCGCCGCTGCCAAGGCTGCCACCATGGCTGCAAGGTGCAGCCATGGTGGAAAAAGAAAGAAAAAGGAGGGAGGGGGGGGGGGGGGGGAGGGGGGCACAGGGAAGAGAAAAGAATTTTTTTTTTTTTTTTGGGGATCTAGGGTTTGGACTTGGATCTGAATCCCCACATGGGATTCGAATCCAGGTCCAAACCCATGACCCAAGGGTTAGAGTTCATGGGTATAGGCTTGTCTTGTTTTATTTTTTTTCTAAATTGGGCTATTAAAGTTTTTGGGCCTTTTTGAGTTGTTTTTAAAATAGTATTTTTAAGTGATTGGGCTGAGTCTATTTTAATAAAAGGGATTGTTTTATTAATTTAGCCCAAAACTTTATTTTGATAAAACTCTATTTTATTTGAAGCCGAAAAATGATATTAAGAGATTTAATTAATAAATTGTTTATTAATTATATTATATAAATAAAAGGTGTTTTTATTTATTTTAGAAAAATGAGATATTTTTTGCTTATTTGATAAATGGTTTATTAAATTTAGGCAAATAGATATAATGAGATTATATCAAGGAAATTAATTGTGCCATATTCGTGGATTACCTATAATATTTATGATTGAATGCTTGGATGATCATGGAATAGAATGGATGAATGAATGATGAATGAATATATGTTTATTTATTTATTTATTCATTTGGATTTTATGTAATTATTTAAATGGGGCTTACATGCCTCTTACCCATTTTGATAATGTAAAATCCCTATTCCCATTTATGTATCCCACTAGATTAGGAATCTATTTACATAAATGTAATAAGAAGATCAAGCAGGACGCATCAAGGAGTTGATGGACCCGGTTCGCATAGGGAGTTTTGTGAAGACCAACAAGGAGTAGCCCAACTATTGGGCCCTAATTTTATTTAGGAATTCAACCCAGTGGCTCTGGTTGATAGTACTCCTAGTCCATGATCATCCTATTTATTTATATGCATTTATTTATTATGCGATATATATTAAATGCGTGGATGTTTCTAATTTAGTTTATATGATAAATTGAAACCAGAAGCATGTGAAAAGTGAGACCTTAATTAAAGACCGGCAAATCTTCCCACTCCAAATATTAAGTTAATAATGATAGTAGCCTAAGAGTAGATTATATCATTGTCTTCCATTATCATAGATTACTTTATGTGTTAGGCAAATGAATAGCTGACTGTGGACACATAGGGGCTATTTATTTGTATTAATACGTGAGCTAAGTCTTTAAAACATGAGATGTAGGAGAATTTAGATTCTTACTGGCTACCAAAAATCTATCATGTGAGGGGTCAGTATTGCATTGATCCAAATTTCCTAGGATAATGGGTTTGACTTAAACAATTCTTAGAAGACCAAAAATCTATAATGTGAGGTCAAGGGAATTGTAGGCAAGTAAATTAGGATTTGTATGTGATGCATTGAATAAGGTGTTATTTAGTCTTGTATCACCAAGAATCTATAATGTGAGGTGAAACAAAAATTAATGGGCCCTCCCAATCCACTAAGAAAATCTTTTATTTGATTTTTCGTTTTCTACTAGGGAAGTGTGGGATCCAAAAAATTTAGTAGGGGTACTATTTGATTTAAAGACCCAAGTCATGTAGTTAATAATGCGTTATCTAATTTCAATTAATTATTTTCTGCAGTTACATGTAAAAAATGAATCCTCTTGCAACTATCCTAGATAAGAACTATTTGACCGGACCAAACTATGCTGACTGGTTCCGTAACTTGAAAATCATACTGAGTTCTGAAAAGATTGAGTACGAGCTTGATGGTCCACTTCCTGAAAAGGCTCAAGGGGCATCTGAAGAGGAACTGGAAACCATTAGGAAATGGCGTGATGATGCGTTGAAGGTCAAAAGCTACGTCTTGGCTTCAATGACAAATGAGCTTCAACGTCAACACGAGGACATGGAAGATGTCACTGAAATCATCAAACACTTACAAGAGTTGTATGGTGTAAAGAACAGGGTTGCTAGGTGTGAGAGGGAATTGTTCCGATTGAGGATGAGTGAGGGATGAGATGTCAATACGCATGTTCTTAAGATGATCGGTTTGATCGAGTGTCTTGAATCCTTGAATTTATCTATGGATTCGAACTTGCAGACTGACTTGATACTTCAATCTCTACCTGAATCCTTCCATTCCTTTATTGTCAATTTTCAGATGAATGACATTGATCACACCTTACCTCAGCTCTTGAATATGCTGGTTATATACCAAGGGCAGATGAAAAGAAAAGGTAAGAAGACGGTGTTGGCATGTGCCTTTTCTTCATTTGTTAAGAAGCAGAAAAGGAATAAGAAGAAATACAAAAAGGCCCTTTAGGGCAAACCTACTGGAGGCGTGTCCAAGAAGAAGGGGAAGGTAGCAAAGCTAGGAACTTGTTACCACTGTGAGAAAGAAGGGCATTGGAAGAAGAATTGTCCAGAGTACCTCAAGAGTTTGAAGGGAAAGGGCAAGGCCTCTGCAGTTATGTCTTGATTGCTCATGTTTGAGATTAGTCTTTTAATTAATCATGACTCTACTTCATGGGTGCTAGATTCTGGTGCCACTTCTCGTATATGTACTTCTGTACAGGAGCTGAGGAGAAGTAGAGCTTTGGGAGAAGGCAACGTGGTCCTGAAGGTAGGAAATGGAGCAATGGTTGCTGCGTTAGCTGTTGGGACATGTTGTCTTACTTTGTCATCTGAATTTACTTTCGTTTTGGACAATTGTTTGTTTTTGCCAAATGCTTTGAGAAACATCATTTCCGTTTCAGTTTTAGTTCAAAGTGGTTTTGAATTTAAGTTTATGGATAATAGATGTTTTATTTATTTGCGAAATAAATGTGTTGGCATTGGAAAATTGGTAAATGGGCTTTATATACTTGATATAAAGAGAAACGATAATAAAAATGAGCAATGCATGAATGTACAAACCTTTAAAAGGTCTAGAGATACTATTAATTCTAAATGTTTGTGGCACTTAAGATTAGGTCATATAAGGGAAGCTAGAATCACGAAGTTGGAGAAAGAAGGACTTATAAGCGCATGTGGCCCAAGTCCATTCCCAGCATGTGAATACTGCATCCTAGGTAAAATGATCAAATCACTCTTTGTGGGACAAAGGCAAAGAGCTACAAACATTTTAGAATTAATACACACTGATGTGTGTGGGCCTTTTGGTGAATTGGCCCGATGTGATTTTGCCTACTTTATTACTTTTATTGATAATATATCTCGGTATGGGTATGTGTATCTTATGAAATACAACTATGAATCCTTTGAAAGGTTCAAAGACTACAGAGCAACAGTAGAAAAACCAAATTGGAAAAAGGATTTAGGCTCTTCGGTCTGATCGAGGAGGAGAATACCTTAGTACTGAATTCCAGGAGTATCTCAAATAAAATGGTATAGTCTACCTGGAACACCTGAGCTTAGTGGTGTGTCAAAAATAAGAAATAGGACTCTGTTAGACATGGTCAGATCAATGATGAGTTATACTGATTTACCTATTGGCCTTTGGGGTCATGCTCTTCTCACTGCGGTATACATCTTGAATAGGGTCACTTCCAAATCAGTTGTAAGCACTCCTTATGAGATCTGGAGAAATAAGAAGCCCAGCTTTAATCACATTAGAGTATGGGGTTGTCCTGCTTACATTAAAAGGCTTAAAATTGAGAAATTGGAAGCGAGATATGACAAAGTCAGATTCATTGGTTATCCCAAGGATTCATTGGGATACAACTTTTATTCCCCTACTAACCAGAGAGTCTTCGTTAGCAGACATGCCATAATCTTAGAGGAAGAGTTCATCCAAGAAGGTGGTTTGGGAAGAAAAATAGAGCTTGATGAGGGAAACATTGAGCAACCAATTGATCAGGTAGAAACCCAGGATTTGATCCAGGATGAAACTATTCAAGAAGAACCGATTGCTTTACCACAGATATGCAAATCTTTAAGGACTGTTCGTCCCCCCACAAGATATAACTACCTTCATAGCCAAGGACAAGAGTTGTTCACATTGAATAATGGTGATCATGTTGATGATCCCATTACCTATGAAGAAGCTATTTTGATAGGGACTCAGAAAAATGGCTTGAAGCCATGAAATCTAAAATGGATTCAATGCACACCAATCAAGTCTGGAATCTTGTAGACCCACCTGAGGGTATTGTACCTATTGGGTACAAACGGGTATATAAGAGAAATAGGGGTGCAGATGGGAAAGTGGAGACTTTCAAAGCAAGGGTAGTGGCAAAAGATTACCTTCAGAGACAAGGAGTTGACATTGAGAAAACCTTCTTGCCAGTAGCAATGTTCAAATCCATTAGGATTTTATTGGCTATAGCTGCACACTATGATTATGAGATATGGCAGATGAATGTCAAAGCGACTTTTCTTAATGGCTTCATTGAAGAAGACATTTATATGGAACAACCAATGAGTTTTGAATCCATGGGTGAAAGCCACAAAGTGTGCAAGCTAAAGAGATCCATCTATGGACTCAAACAGGCCTCAAGGAGTTGGAACAAATGTTTTGACGAGGTCGTCAGAACATTTGGCTTCATTAAGAATGAAGACGAGCCTTGTGTTTATAAGAAAGTCAGCAATAAAGCAGTTACATTCCTCATCTTGTATGTAGATGACATACTACTGATTGGGAATGACATTGGTATGATAACATCTGTCAAGGTCTGGTTATCAGGAACATTCTCTATGAAAGACTTGGGAGAAGTAACTTATATCCTAGGAATTCGAATCTATAGAGATAGATCAAAATGATTGATAGGTTTATCCCAGAGTATGTACATAGACAAGGTGTTAAAGAGGTTTAACATGCAGGATGCTAAAAAGGGGCTGTTACCTTTTAGACATGGCATTTATTTCTCTAGGGCTATGAGTCCTAAGACAGCTGAAGAAAGAGATAGGATGAATAGGATTCCATATGCTTCTGCAATTGGAAGTCTTATGTATGCTATGCTATGTACTAGGCCTGATATCGCTCATGCTGTAAGTGTTACTAGCAGATATCAGTCTGATCCAGGTGAAGAACACTGGATAACAGTCAAGAATATCCTGAAGTACTTGAATAGGACTAAGGATATGGTCTTGGTATATGGAGGAGGGGAACTAAAAATCGAGGGTTTTACGGACTCAGATTTTCAGTCTGATGTGGATGATCGTAAATCCACATCTGGATTCATTTTCATTTGTAATGGAAGAGCTGTCAGTTGGAAGAGTTCCAAACAGAGTACGACTGCAGATTCCACTACAGAAGCCGAATACATCGCAGCATCAGATGCAACAAAAGATGCAGTTTAGATCAAAAAGTTCGTCTCGGAACTTGGAGTGGTTCTCTCCATTGAGGTCGCAATGCTTTTACATTGTGATAATTATAGGGCGATAGTGCAAGCTAAAAAACCAAGGTCTTACCAAAAATCCAAACACGTAGAGAGGCATTACCACATTATCTGAGAAATTGTGGGAAGATGTGACATAGTGATGTAGAAAATAGCTTCAACAGATAACACTGCTGATCCGTTGACCAAGGCTCTGACTAAGCAGTCTTTGGATCGACACTTAGAGGGGATGGGTATGAGATACCATTCTGATTGACTTTAGTGCAAGTGGGGAATTGTTAGGAATAATACCCAAAAGCCAATAAATTGTATTTTTGGAATTATGGATAATGTGTTATTTAATTTATCAATTCATTTAATATGAGCAGTTTATTTATTTATTATAAATATTTTGATTAAATAAATAAAGTCCTTAGAATACTCTTTATAGATTATATCCTTAGGAGTAAGGATATAAGTGACGGAATCTATAATCATAAATATATTCTAAAAGTTATCTCCGATCATAGGATAAACTAATTGGGTGTAGTAGATATCAGTTTGGGCGATTTGTCTCATATCGTTGTAGTAGATGTATAAGTACTTATTGTGAATAAGTAACTGGACTTAACCACCGATACAACGAATTACATGGAATGTCAATAATTCGTTGTATCATGTAATTATGCAATTAATCCTCAGACTTAAGACATTACGATTATCTCATAATTAGGAATGTCATGATTTGCTGGTGCAAATAAGCCAGTCCTAATCATGGATTAGACAATGTATTCAGTGGTTATGATTTATTCCGTCATGGAGAAATATGTGTGTAGATACGGAAACTGTCAATTGGGTGTCCTATGCAATCTGATTAATTAAGTGACTTGAAATCCTTGGCCAATGTGGAATAATGGAAGTCAGTTCATGATTTATTCATTAGTCATTAATTAATTGAGTTTTGGCATATGGTCGAGTAAGAGAGTTTGATGACTCAATCTATGACTTTGGCTCGATCGGGATAATTGAGATAGTAAGATTTGATTGCAGATAAATTACTATTTGGGTTCGTGTACTTGCACTTTATCTTTAATTGGGTAATCGCGATACACTACTAGGTGTCATTCACGATTTGTGAATTAATTAGAAGAGTTCTAATTTAATTAATTAGTGGAATTAATTATTCGCTATCGATTAAATATGAACCCGAGATGTCACACACAAATGGAATTTACAGATTAATTGGATTAGAGAAAAGATTAAACTAAATTTAGGATCGTCCTAAATATTAATTTAATTGGGCTCGTAGTAATTAGATGGTGATCTGATTATTATGGAGCCCAAGGCTAGTAAATTTAAGACCAGCCCACTTATGGCTTAGGTCATATATGTTCCCTATATATATTAGTGTTCTGACAGAGAAATAGCTAGCACAATTTATCAATCAGAAAAATATATAGGATTTCTTTAGAAACCTAGTGGAGCTAGAAATCCAATTAGCAAGTGCAGATTCTGTGTGGATCAATCTTGGAGGCTTCACACGTGGGGAGCTTGATTCAGATTCTACATCGAACTACTCTTCAAGAGGTAATCCTAGAACTATTGCATATTTAATTTAATTAGATTAAATTATTATTTGATTTAAATTTGTGTAATTAAACATAAACGGATACATGATTAATTATTTCTGCTGCGCAATTATTTTAATTGTCATGTATATTTTCCAACAGCCTTCGCATTTAATCACAATATAAGCCAACATAAGCGAAATAACTATATAATCTCAAAAGAGGCGAACAACATATCTTTTCCCACAACCTCCTCATATAGTTCTATTACACTTTAGATAATCATATAAGTACATAATAACACATCTACAAGCATTATACGCATCAAAGTAGCCAAATACGACTTTTTTCCTTTCTTTGGCCAAGTCTTTCTTCTTCTATATGCATTTCGAAGTTACAAAACCACAATCTAGTCATACTACATTCCTACTTAAGTCAAAAGACACCTATCAAGGCCATGAAAATCTATTTTGGAGGCAAAAGCTCGGGAAGGCCTTGAGCAGGTTTTAACTAGAACTACCCTATCTGGACCCCAATTTCACACAACGAAAGCACCAAAGGTGCTTCCATGCCCCAAAGATACCTAATCCAAAGTTCAAACGTGCCCGAATTGCATTACATGAAAAATTCCCTTTTTAAAGTTAGCTAATTTTGTAATTTTGCTTAATTTTGGGTGATTCAACTTCACGTGGCCTCACAACCAGTTTCACTAAAGCCTATAGCACCTAAAGGAAGCCTTAATTCATTTTAATTAGCAAGTTTTATCAAAACCCTGAGTTTAAGTACTATTCATCATCTTCTTTGCAATCTCAAGCTTCAACCATGAACATAGCTTTTACACAACACAATTAAGATATATAAAGCTTGTAGAAGATATATTAAACAACATTTAAGAATAATAAAGGCCAATAGCAACAATTCAAGAAATGTTGAAACTTTAACATAAACTTAAAACATCAAGAAAATGCAAATCTCTCTCACAATGTAGTTGTAGATGCACAGAACAAGCTTGAGCTAGGTTAAAATCCCTTGTAGAAGCTTAGTTGACATCCAAGATCAAGATTAGAAGATGAAGAAATCCCTCTTTTCCTTGCCTAGGGCTGTCGGGTTTAGGGGGCTCTCTTGCGTTTTATTTTTTTATTTTTTGATCAATATAAGGCATGTATATCATATATTGTGTATATATGAATAAGCATGTGCAATTAATTAAAGTCAAATACTACTAAATACTTTAATACTACTAAATCTTGGTCAAACTAAGTTAAAAGTGCCAATTAATTGCTAGCTAATGTAAATCAAAGTTTACTCTTACGTAACATTATTCAACCGAAGCGAAAACCATTTTTCAAACGCATACTCCCGGCCTTGAAAGTTCAAAATGACAAGTTTTTGATTCCTTTTATATGTCATTTGGTTTAGGAAAAATATTAAATCGAATATTTAAGACAGTCAAATTTCTTATTAATAGTGTCCTCTAATTAAAACAATTAAGCAATAAAAAAAGAAATACACATAAAAATGTTCAAATCGATATGCAACCGTTATTTAAAAAGATGTGATAAAATTCTGAGCGTTACATTGACTGATAATGATAGCAGAGATCTTTGGTGCTGGCCATATGTTAGTAATAATGCTTGTAACAAATGATATGTATGTGCTAGTGTGTGCTGGTAGCTTGAGTAAGTTTAGTCAACTATGTTAAGTAGTGTATTTCATTTTCCTTGATTAGGTCCTGCAATAGAGATGAAACAACTATGAAAACATAAGAGAAGATAGTATAAAGGCAAGGAAAAGATAAAAGAAGAAGATAGAACTATAGTATGATTAGACTTATTATAATTTATAGAACTAATTTATATGCTTAAGTATGAAAACATCCGTATCTAACTATGTTATTCTATTTCTTTTTCTATTGTAAATTGTTTACTTGATTTGCTTATCTCTTATTTTTGCAAGTAATATTATCTCCAGATGCGGACCCACCAGTTGTTAGAATAATGAACTATGAGTAAGATGTATCTCCATGCTCTGGTTTCTGCTTTCTTTTTGAACATTGAATTCAAAATTTTTTGTCATGCCGGATAGCTTAATTAACTTAAATAGTTCAACAAATAGTTTTTTAGAACCATTTTGGCATCAAATAAATTAGAAGTTGATACTTTAAGTATATCTGAAATCCAACAGGGTCTATATGCTTGATCTATTTTTATGAAATCAAGCTTTTTATAGTATTTTTTATTTCATTCTTTTGCAAATTGCTGAAGCAAATAAATTTTTAATAGTTGGTTTTTCATATTTTGCAGTAAAAGGAGCAACAGTGGTTGTGCTATTCCTCTGAGTCTACAATAGCTACAGAGTTTAAAAATTATATTGTCTTTTGCTTATTGTTGGTTTGTCCTCCATATCTGTCACTATAATGGAAACACGGAAAGAGTTAAACATTTGTAATTATATCATTGTGCAAGATATTGGTATACATATCTCATTTGGAGTTTGAAGTTTGTATGCAATCATTCTAATTTCAATTTTTTGTTTTGTTATTATAAGGGTAATTACAAAAACTATTGCATATTCAGTTATTACTGTTTTCTTTTGCTTGATGCTTGCCTATAAGTTAATATAATTATTTTTTAAAAACAATTTCAGCATAGGTGGCGTTTTTTAAAACGCCACCTATAATTTTTTAAAATATGTTCTACCATAGGCAGGGGTTCTCTAACCGCCGCTAAAACTATTAACGGCGGTTCAAGAACCACCGCGAAAAGATTTGTTGTGCGGCGGTTGGTCGAACCGCCGCAGTTTCTATTTGCGACGCATGAATTTACGACGGTTTATCAAACTGTCGCCTATTATTTACCGGTGGTTAACCAAAATAACCGCTGTTGATTATCACTTTTTTTGTAGTGTTAATTATATTAACTCTGATATCATGTTTAATTTTCTTTTATAACAAGATGTGAATATTTGATATATTAGATTCTTTTCACCAAAAAATAAAGATATATTAGATTCTTATCATAGAATGATTATTAGATTCTTATCATACAAGAAGCAATAAAACATTATTGTAGTAATGAAATTAGTTTCTTTTTGTAGTAACATCAATCATCATTCATTAGAATAACGGTGAAACTCATACTTTGACTTCAATATTATGGCTCTTTATATTCATAAGTCATCCCTCCAGCTTCAATTGGTACCCAAAGATCATATGAAATTTTTAGAATTTAGTTTTGGAAAGAAAAAAGAAAAACAATGAGAGATTTTGGGAGAAAAGTATTTTCCCTTACTTCTTGGTCTCTTCTTCAAATATTAGTATGGCTTTTTACATTCATAAGTCAATGCTTTTGTTTTTTTTTTTAATAGAACAGTTTGTTTTAGAAATTTTCAAAAACAAATTTTAAGAACAAAAGAATAGAAAATTTATTTTAGTAAAATTGTTCTCTAAACAAATTTTTAAATGAAAATATTCTTAAAATCATATATATGAAATTTTTAATTAATAAAGTAATGAATAAAAACTAATTAATTAATAATTTAATTAATTTAATATGAAAGTAATTATTTAATAATTAATAGTTACATAGTGTTTAGAAGCACTTCTACTGTACAAGTGAATTCTATTGTTTGGAACTGTAAAATAGTTTTAAGTCAATTCTATAATTTATAGATATAAATTGTATTTGCAACACATATAGAATTAGAATTAAAAATTATATTTTACTTGAATACCCCTCCAACTTTATTCTATTGGAATTAATAAAATTTAAAAAATGATAAACAAGAACTTTTGAGCTATCCAATAAGCACTAGCATGAATTAAAATCAAATAAGACAAGAATGACAATTGATGCCAAGTTTAGCAAAAAATTATTGATAAGGCATATAACAATTATACAAATACAAAGGCAATTATGAAGAAATTTGCAAGTCGAATTGAAACGAATTGCTAGAATAGAAATAAAAAGAACTCCCAATATGATTAAACCACAAAAAAATTTTAAAGGCGAATATTATACCAATCAAACGTGTATAATGACTATGCAATCAAGAAAAGGCAGGATTTAGCAATTGTACATAAAAGTAAACTCCGCTTACCTTTTACATGTATCTTGAATAAACATTCCTTCATGTTGGATACCGTAAAATAATATTGAAGAAAAATATTATTCATGTCCTGATTTGTTTGATAAATTATCTTCTTCATGTTTTATTGAAAGAAGAAGGGTAAGGGAGAGGGTTAATTAATTTGATTTATTTTTTATTTTTTTATCTTCATTTTTGAGCCAAAGTTAAACTTAAGTGTAAAAAAAATCTAAAAGGTAATTTTGTTCTTAAAAGATAAACAACTAACTTAAAAAATATGAATTTATAAATTTCATCTCTTGATCAATGATTTGGGTAAAACTTGTTAAAATCCAAGATTTGCAAATTCTGAATTTTACAATTCTTTAAAGTGTTGTTTTCAAACATAAAAAAATTGAATTTGCAAATGAATTCTGCAAAATTTTGTAGAATTCATTTGTTCCAAACAGTCTATAAAATTTTTAATTAATAATGTGTATTGGAAGGGGCGTGAGTGTGTGTGTAGAGGGAGAGGGGTGGGGGGAAAGGTAGGCTTAGGGAGTAAGAGAAGTGGTTGGAAAAAACAACAACAAATGGAAAATATGAACAAATATATAATTTCTTGTTCTTGACAACGTATTTCTCAAAACAGTTTTTCAAAACAATTAGCAAAAACAATTCATACCAAATAAGGTTTTTTTGGTTTAAAAAAAAAAAAATATATATATATATATATATATATATATATATATATTGAAAACAACTACAAACAATCTCTATTTGTCTCTATACTTAGAGGTGGCATTTAGGTTGGGCCAACACAAGCCCAAGTCAGCCCAACATACGAAAATTCTGACCCAGCCCAACTCGGTTGAAAATAGGTTCGACTCGGTCCAACTTACCATATATAGGTGGGTCGAGCTGGGTTATATAATTTTTGGCCCAATCTATTTGAGCCCAAACCCAGCTCAACCTAGCCCAGTTAGAAGGCTCATATCGAGCCCAACTCAGGCCCAACACAAATTAAGCACAATTAGCTTATTTATTAAAAGAAATTAAAATATTATGCTTTATGTATTCAATGTAAGTCATAGTAACAATTTTTTTTGTTAAAACAAACTATCAAGTTGTAATAACTATATTTTTTTAACAAACTAATAATAACAAGTAGCAAATTATTTCTTAAGTTGATATTAAATGACTTATTATAAAAAAAATTATGATATTGCAAGTTTGCAACTTGCAATTTTAAATTCTTTCATATAATTTTTTTAAAAATATTTTAGGTACAATTTTTTGTTATTATTTTATAATCGTACATATAATTTTACCAAAATGGTCTCTTATCTTATTAATTTGTGACAAATTCATCTCTCATCTTCAAATTGTGACATATTAGTCACTCATATGTGATTATTGTCTATATTGTCATTTGAGTACATTACATAGTGGTTGCACAACCATTTGGGCATGATATTGTTGGGGAAGCCGAGCGACATCGGGCTTGTTGGTATACCTCAGCTACCATGGTTGCCCAATCCCTCGCCCGTTTGGTTCGGAGATTGTCAGGAGGTGTTGGGTCGTAGAAGTTTGGGGTACATCCAGAGTACACCCACTAGAGTGTTTTCGGTTTATGCCGACACATTTAAGATGTTCGTGGTTCGTGGATCGGGGTTCATGATTGAAGATCAAGACTTGAAGTGTATGGAATTACTGAAATTGTATCTTTTAAAATGTGTGGTATTTTATTGTCTAATTGTCTTCTTATTGTCTAGTTGTTATACTGTGCTAACTGTTGAATTGCACAAACTCTTTTTTTTTTCTTTCCAAAAACACCCCGATTTATTGTATCTTTCTCCCTTACTAAGTAACTTTGGTTACTCTTCTTGGTTTTTACATGATCCAGGAGGTACAGTTAGAGTAGTTGTTGTTACCTTAAGTGTTGTGTTGCTTATCTTACTGAGGTTGGAGTGCCTATATGCTAGCCTTGTAAAGAATATGTCGAAGATGTGATTATGATACGTTTGTATTCTATTCGAGCCTTTATGATCTTGTATGTATTTGTGTTGTCTTAAGGAATGTATTATTAAAGCTTTAGACTTGTATGATAGTTAGATACCAGTGGGCTTGTAATAACTTCTAGTGCTTTACTTTATCGCTTAGTAGTTTGCATGCTTGTATGGTTTGATGAAAACGTATTGAAGGACTTAAAATATAAGAAAGTTAAGTAGATAATATTAGAGTGATATGATAAGTAAAATTATAAGGATAAAACTTCACCAATTAATGAATGCATGCTTGTATGCTATAGCTTATGGTAGTAGAAGGGTCGGATGGCCATAGTGAATAAAATGTTGTTGTGATATCAAGAGATGGGGTTGATTGAGGATGTTGGATTATGGTTTGGTAGTTGTACTTACTGCGTGCACGTTTGGTTAATCCTATAAATAGTGAAAACTCTGTCTATTTTTCTCTCGTTTTTCTTGACCTCGGGAATGGGATCAAGGCCTCCGGTCCCGTGAGGGATTGGGGTGTTACAAGTAGTATTAGAGCTTAACAGCTCACAGCCGGGACAGGGTCCCCGGTCTGTTGGGTAGTGAACCTTGAGTACGTGGATGAGAAGTGAGTTTTGAATAAGTATGTGCTTGCATGTGGATTTGTGTTTATTCGAGTGAAAATGTGTTTTTATGTTCTAGATTTGCGTGGAATAGGAAGATTATGTGATATATGATTTTGTGTGCACCTATGTGCCCTACTTGCATAACATGTAAAGATTGTGTGATACGTGTCGTTATGTGATTCATCGTGTATCTAAGTGATCTCTTGACTGTTTATTTACCTTGGTTTCTTGTAATAATATGTATTAAATGTTTATCTTGTGTGAAACCCTCCACATACATGTATTACCCTTCGAAATGGTAAGTAAACATTCTCCCTTATAAAGAGATGGTTGATGGTAAATCTCCCACGTGTTGAGACCAACATGAATGAGTAGCACTGATCAGATATCTCATATTTGGCACCAGGCCCTTGGAATTCTTATTGTGTAAACTTCTAGAAGTCTTATCTAAAGGTGTTCAACTGGTAGTCTCCTTATTCGGGGCTTCATAAATAGCATTCTTTTTAGTATTTTATTGAGGATTCATGGCGGAATACTTATTTGGTATTCATAACTGCTGGCCTTCTCTGGAGTTCCTATTTGGAAATTTTATTGGAAGTGTTTCTCCGGTATTTCTACAAGCATTGCTTGATGGCATTCGTATATGGACTTCTTATTAGTATTTTCACAACATCTCTAAATGGGATTCCTATGCAGATTTCTAAAGGGTATTTTCTTTGAAGCCTTTATTTGGCTACCTTTCTGGGATTTCTCACGCTATATTGTCATGGTATTTCTTCGGGATTCCTTGTATGGTATTTCTTCTGGTATTCATACGAAGAGTTCTTATTAGTACTCTTATTGGATTTCTTGGTAGTGCATTTCTTTGGCTTCAAGACCAGTTAGAGCTACTGCAATTGTTAAAGAATATTTTGAGCATAAAAAATTACGAGGACGCAATTTGTTGAAGGAGGGGAGGGTGTGACGCCCGAGACTTTCATCATATTCATAAATAATTGTTCCCTATCTTTTGTTTATTTCAATGTGCATCTAATTACTTGAAAATGTGATATTTAGTGGTTACTATTCATTATGGGAATTTGACAGTTTAATTTGTCCGATTTAATATTTTTCCTAGGTAGTATGACTTATAAAAAGAATCAGAAACAAGAGATTTTGAGCTTTAGATGTCGAGAGCGCGCATTAGGAAAATATTTATTGCGTTGCATGAATAGTGAAATCTTAGTTAATTGAACTAGTTAGATTTTTAATTGAGTTTTGGCTTAGCTTTGACCAAGTTTTTATAAGAAATTGACTTAAATTATCAACACACACTTATAAGATATACATATTACATTACATACATACACATAACATCACAAACAAAAGAAAAAATTTCCCTTATGTCCCTCCCATAGCCGACGGCTCCCCAAGGAGAAAAGAAGAAGAAATCTTCATCAAGCTTTGCAAATTGGCCTTCTAGCTTGAGTTTGGTGGTGTGTTGAAGCTACCTAGAGCAACTACAAGCCTCCTACACCTTGTATATGTGAGAGAATTTGTATATTTATCCATTTATAAGTTTATGTCAATTTATGAAATTTCTAGATTTGTCGATTATAGCTTGTGAATTGCTTGAATATGGTAAAATACCTTATTTACATGCTACTTAGACCTTGCTTATGTAAGTTGATAGCTTGTTTTATGATTTAATGCAAAGATTTAAATGTAGAAGAAGATGAATAGTGTCATTATTAGGGTTTTGTTAAAATTTGCTTATGGGATTGAATTGGTGTTATCTATAAGTGCTTTAGGTGTTAATGAACATAGATTATTGATTGTGTGTAATTGGTTTGCCCGAAATTGGATTAAAATGTGAAATTGGCTAAAATTCAGAAGGGGATTTTCGTAAAATGATAATCCGGGTACAATTGAACATTAGATTAGGTACCTACTATGCGGGAAAGCACTTTTGGTGCTAACGTAGCATTGAATTAAGGGGCGGTTAGTGTCACGCCCCTACCCTGACTTATCGCTAGGTTAAGGCCGAAACATGACGTGTCAATGCTTAACCCCTGTAAGATTTGAAAGTAGAAACCTGAATAGTTATAAATGTCCACAAGAAATTCAAAAATACTCCAAGAATTTTCCCCAAAACATCGGCCATAAAGGTTTACATCACCCTATTATATGTTACACTTCCCAAATCCACCTGTCAACATTTCAAACCTAGGTTTACTAAGTAGATTAATCGACTTAGCTAGGTATCTAGTTGACCAAAAGAACATTACCATAGATTAAATAGTTTAATTATACAAAATCATGCTTATTACAACAAAGAGTACATCTTCACAAGCAAACATGTAGGTCACATAAGTAGGAATCCAACTCAGCATATCAATGAAGCTTGCAACCATATAGGAGCTTGCTCGGACTAATCTTCACCTGAAATTGTTAAAAGAGGGGTGAGCTAGATCCTCGCATATAGCTCAGTGAGGAGGTAAACGAGGACGGATTTTCGAAAAGGCTTTATTTTTTCGAAAGCTTCTTTCTAAAACTGTGTTGTGCATATATCACATGTATCAAGAATACAACCAATCTTAATAGGAATACTAAACTTAAACACGACAAGAATCAAACTTAATACCAAGCAAGCAACTCTACTCTCCGAGGGTTGTACCAAGTGAGAGTAGATCAAAGGATATCATATCAGGAACTTGTTAAAGATGGCTAGTCTCGGAACTTCTTGTCAAATCATCTTTATCAATATCACAACTTCATATACCAATCATGATAATGTAATCTAGATATACACCCAAACAAAGGCCATGGTAGCCTGTCCATCCTGGCAAGCCTAATGCCGCCCAGGTGATACAGGAACTTCTACCATGGGGTCCATTAGATTGCTTAATTGTGTCAAATATATACCTTCTATCTCTCCAAGTGACATCCCAAATGAGAGAGGAATTCAAAATAGCAAACAGGCTCGAAAGCAACAAAGTAGGTTGTCACCGATTAGTAATAGTAATCAGAACATAATAGTGAAATCATGATTCAAATAGAGTTCAGATAATACATAATCATGCAAGTGGAGGTCAGCGAGGAAAGTTACCTCCATCATTCAAATGTATACATAATCCAAACTTAATCAAGCATACTTATTATATATCAAACAAGTAGACATGTGAACACTTTGCATTTAGAATTCATAAAACATAAAGTGGAGGTTAACAAGGAAAGTTTCTTTATTACACAAGTGTTTAACCATGTAACATCCGAACATATAGTGATATGTGCATCATTTAGATAACCATGAAACCAATACTCATCATGCTTAACCATATTAATACCATGTAGAAGAACTCAACATAGCCATATACCAAAGGAGGGTATAAGAATACCTTAAAACAACTCAAAACGACAATAAAATGTAATCACGAACGAAACTATAAAACATCCTCAACCCTTCTGCATTAGCCTAACTTAAACAATTAATTTACCTACTTTCCCAAACTTTAATTACTCTGATTTTGGTCTAGAATCGAAGCTTATCGAATGTGGATAACTCTAAAATCAAACGAAACTCAATTCAGAGTTGAAATGAATAAGATATGGCCTCCGAAAAACATTGCGCAAAGTTGTCTGTCGTCCGGTTGACTGATCCAGTCAACCGGATCCGACTTGACTTGCACGGCAGTGACTTCCAGGCAACTATCCAGTCGACCGGATCCGACTTTAGTCGCCCAGACCTAACATCAAAATATATAAATTTGTATTTTATTGCTTCTTTTGCTCAACCTCTTAACTCTAAACCTTAGTCATTTCACCCAAACACAAACTCTACCATTTTATAACCTCAAAATCACAATTATCATGTTATAACATCATCCACAAATCAACCAATAATTCATAGAATATCCAAAGTATCATCTAAGCCCTAATGTCCTTAACTCCTAATTTCATCTATTGCAAACAAACCCAACCTTCAAACACATGTATACAAACTCACCCAACTCATTTCAAACTCATAAACTCTTCAAGATCATCAAGCATGTGTATAGCAAGTATAACCCTAGCTTACACTACCCATTCAATTCAAACAATATGCCCAACCAAGTTCAACTTTATCACCAAGCATATTCATCACTATTATCATGTTCAATATGTATATAGAACATAAAACACACCTTGAATGGCTTTGTAAAGCTTTTTAGAAAAAACTTCCCTCACCTTAGATTTGAGTGAAAATGCAAGAAATGGGCCTAGGAAAAGCTTGTATATGCAAGAAATAGCTTGAAGATAACTTGTGCTAGCTTGGAAATACTTCTCTCTTCTTCCTCTTCTTCTTCTTTCTCTTTTCTCTCTTCTTTCTTCTCTCCCCTTCTTCTGATTGTGTGGGTATGTGTAGTGTGTGTGTTGATCATGTATATGTGTGTGTTATGTGGTGTGAGTGTGTTTTTATTAGGTAGGATATTTTCTTACAAAGCCAAAAGACCAACATGCCCCTTTAACTAATTAAAATCTACTAGCTTGCCATATAGTTGTGTTCTAACTATTTTGGTTAGCTAGTGCAATTGGGTAGAGTTTAATTAATGCCTACGTTATCTAAAACAATGAAATACACATAGTTGAATTTAGATGCACGTCAAACGAGGCAAATGCACGAAGAATGATGTAAATGCACATTAATTAATATAAATGTATATTAAATGGTGCAAAAAAATATATAAAATGCTATAAAATGCATATGAGCTCTATACTGGCTCGGTACGGGGTCTCACAATTAGGGTATTGTAGTTAAAAGTGACTCAGGGCCTTCCCGAGCTTTTGTCTCCAAAGCGAGTTTTTAGGGCTTGAATAGGTGTCTTTTAACATCCTTAGGGATGTAGAATAGTCGGTTTGTGGAAATTGTACCCTGAATTTCTTATGGGAGTAAAATTGTCTTTAGTTGGCAAAGGGGAAATGCACTTAATTGTAGTTAAATGTTTGTGACCGACTTCTATGTGATTGGTTTGATGCTAATTGGAGTTTAGTTAAGTTGTTCTAACATTTCATGAATTGAGTTGGACATGTCTCCTTTGATCTTATATGTTAATTTCGTTTTTAATGTTTATATTGTAACTATTTATTAGGGCGGTCTACTTTATCGACCCTCATATGTGATTATTGTCTATATTGTCATTTGAGTGCATTGCATAGTGGTTGCGCAACCATTTGGGCATGGTAGTATCAGGGAAGCCAGGCAGTATCGAGCTTGCCGGTATACCTCAACTACCATGGTTGCCTAGTCCCTCGCTCGTCTGATCCGGATATTGCCAGGGGGTGTTGGCTCGTAGGATTTTATGGTACATTCAAAGTACACCCACTGGAGTATTTTGGGTTTATGCCGGCACATTGAAGGTGTTCATGGTTCGTGGATCGAGGTTCGTGATTGAAGACCAAGACTTGGAGTGTATAGGATTATTGAAATCATATCCTTTTAAAATGTGTGATATTTCATTGTCTAATTTTCTTCTTATTGTCTAGTTGTTACACTGTGCTAACTGTTGTATTGCACAAACTATTTTTTTTTTTTTAAATGCCTTAGTTTACTGTATCCCCCTTTCTCACTAAGTAACTTTGGTTAATTATTCCTCATTTTAACATGATCCAGGAGGTGCAGTTAGAGTAGTTGTTGTTGCCTTGAGTGCTGTGTTGCTTATCTTATTGAGGTTGGAGTACCTATATGCTAGCTTTGTAAAGAATATGTCGAATATGTGATTATGATACACTTGTATTCTATTTGAGCCTTTATGATCTTGTATGTACTTGTGTTGTCTTAAGGAATGTATTATTAAAACTTTAGACTTGTATGATAGTTAGATACCAGTGGGCTTGTAATAACTTTTAGTGCTTTACTTTATCGCTTAGTAGTTTGCATTCTTGTATGGTTTGATGAAAGCATATTGAAGGACTTAAAATATAAGGAATTTAAGAAGATAATATTAGAGTAGTATAATAAGTAAAATTATAAGCATAGAACTTCACCAATTAATGAATGCATGCCTGTATGCTATAGCTTGTGGTAGTAGAAGGGTCGGATGCCCATAGTGAATTGAATGTTGTTGTGATATCAATAGATGGGATCGATTGAGGATATTGGATTATGGTTGGTGGTTGTACTTACTATGTGCAGGTTTGATTAGTCATATAAATAGGGGAGACTCTATTCATTTTTCTCTCGTTTTTCGTGATCTCGAGAATGGGATCAGGGCCTCCGGTCTTGTCAAGGATCGGGTATTACAGACGGACTGGTTCGCATTAGTGTTAGGTGGGCCTCATACATGTAAAAGGTGGACCAATCAGATAAACGGACTAAAGTCCAATCTGTCTTTGTTTTATTGAACTTGTATAAATAAATTATGGGGTGAAATGCATCATATCCCATGTACTTTAGTGAAAGTGCACAATACTTTCATATAGTTTAAAAACCCCCTAAACTAATCCAACTGTTTTTTAAAAGTGCACAACATCCCCCCCATTAAAAAATTCGTCATGTTTAACGGATTTTGTAAAAAAAACATAAATACCCTCAATCTTTTTTTATTTCTCTTTTTTGTCCTTTTCTCTTTTGTTTATACAAAAAAAATAAAAGAAAAAGAAATATATATTTATATATACACAAAAAAAAATACACACACACAAACACACACACATATATACATATATATACATATGTATATGTATATACATATACATATGTATATACATATGTATATGTATATACCATATGGGGAGGGGTGACGGGCTGGGTATAGGGGTAGGGGGCTAGGTTGGGGGTGACAGGTTGGGGGATGGGGTGGGGGTGACGGGATGGGAAGGGTTGGGGGTGGTTGACGGGTTGGGAAAGTAAAGGGGTGGAGAGGGTGGGGGTAGGGGAGGGGTGGTGTTATGGAAGATGACTATTCTTATTTTTTATTTATTTTTTAAAAATGGTAGTTTGGTCAATTTTTATAATTATTTAATGGATAAATTCATTTAAAATTATTAAAAATCTTACTTAACACGTGTGAAGTACACTCTTCGTTAAATTTAATAAATTTTTTAACTGCAGGAAGGTGTTGTGCATTTTTAGAAAACTATAAGGACTAGTTCAGGGAATTTTTGAACTATAGAAGGGTGTTGTACACTTTCAATAAAGTATAGGGGGGTCTAATGCACTTCACCCATAAATTATGTGTCATTTTAATTGGGAATTTATATTTTTCAAAAGATTGTACACTCGTCCCATGCGTCACTTCTGCCAATGATCATTCACTATTGATTGTAAAACGACCATATTATCCCTTATTTTATGGGACAACAAACATCCCGTAATGGAATTGTTGGTGGAAGTGGTTGTGATGGAGGTGCAATAGGCAATGGATATGGTAGTAGTGGAGGTGATCATAGTAGTGCAGGAAGAGCACATGGAGGAGGATACAAAGGTGGAGAGATGAGGTGGTGGTCAATTGTGTTAATGGTGGGGAAGAACAAGAGAGGAAAGAAGAAAGAGGAAAGGAAAAGAGAAAATGAAAGAAAAATGAGCAAACATCTATGGATATTTTTGTCTTCAAATATGTGGTATACTTGAAGCACTTCAAAAATGCAAACTGATCATTTAGTTTAGTGGTATGATTCTTGTTTTAAATGTCAAGAATCTCAAGATCCATTCTTATTTGTAATATTTTAAGTGTTTTAAAATAGTTTACACCGCTCTTTTTTTTTGCTAATCAAGCAAACTATCCTTTACAATTTACACCACTCTTGAATTAGAAAGAAATTTGCATTTGTGAGCGCGTGACTATTAAGCCAAATAAAAAACTTGATAAAAGGTCTAACGTGAGTCTTCGTTGCCAATTGAAATAACATAGGATGTACATGTCAATTAAAATAACATATGATTATTTGCCAATTCAATAAAGTTTGGGGAAATAACATGCATTTTACTCACGAATAGGACAAAAGTTAAACCTAGAACATTATATATTGAATAAAGAGGAATCATATATTTCTTCAATGATGGCTTGTCACAATTGTTGACTTTAATCCGATAGGAGACTTACGTGATTGTGTTGTACTTTAAGTGGAAAAATCTCATATTTAGTCTTTATTATTTGAAAAAAAATTTAATTTGATCTTTATTATTTAAAATATTTTAATTTAATTTCTATTATTTTATTAAAAGTTTAATTTTATCCTTATTATTTAAAGTTTTTAATTTCGTCTTTATTATTTTTAAAAAAAAATTAATTTCGTTCTTATTATTTTAAAAAAGTTTTAAATTCATCCCTATTATTTCTCAAAAAAATTTAATTTAGTCTTTGAATAATATGAATGAATTTGAAACTTAAGAAAATAATAGATGCGAAATTAAAAATTTTTAAAAATATTAGGGACGAAGTTGAATTTTTTTTTAAAATAATAGGGACTAAATTGAAACATATTAAATAATAGGGATGAAATTAAATTTTTTGGTGAAACAATAGAGATTAAATTAAGATATTTTAAAAAATAAAGACTAAATTGAAACACTTTACAAATAATAGGGACTAAATGTAAAATTACCCCTACTTTAAGTTCTCAATTGTCACGTAATTCATATTGGAAACTAACTTCAAATTATATATCAGTGATGACATAAACTTTAGACTTAAACATCTACGGTCTACCGAATGTTAATATATACTAGTTGGTCGGACAACGACCATATTTCACCTTTTATCTTTTGCATTGTCCTTAATCAAATGATTTTTTTTTTTCACCTTAATTTCACACATAATTAGTCATTTGGTCATTGACTATGATTTGTGGAGTAAAAAGCATGCCATTGCTTTCAAATTAACAGAGAAGATCCACCAAATACAAAAAAAGCTTAGAGCTGCCTAACAATTCCTATTTTTCTTTTCAATTTTCGGGAGTGAATGTAGAAGGTGGAGAAGGTGGATCGACACTCTTCCAATTAGCAAGTGCTAATCTTTTAGCTGAAGTTGGAAGAGTGAACATTGTGGAGTCTAGAGCCCAAAGAAGCTCTAAAGCCTGATTGATGTAATATATACTTCCTCAACCACTTTAAGACAAATAAACTACCCATTTCACATGAGTATCTAGCCTCCCCGAATGATCGGTCCTGATACAATTGTCTCAACATCAAGAAAGTTTTTTGTGAGGATAACTTCGTCAATAAAAATCAAGAAAGTGTGGATAAACAAGTTATGACATCGCGCGATTCCTTTAATGCATGCTTAATTTGCATGTTCAACTCTCTGATCCAATAATCTCCATTTAGAAATCATTGATAGATAATACGAACTAATTTATGTTAGTTTGAATCTCTTGAGCTTAACGACAAAAATATATGTACGGTTGATATGCCAATGAAGCATTACTTGGACAAGTTAAAAATTTGATTCAAAAAGGGGAAAAATAATTCTTTAATTTTGTAGGAGTCAACGTTAATGCATGTCTCTCTTTTTTTTTTTGTTGCTAAATTAGCAAAGTGAATCATTAAACTCAATAAGTTCATACAAAAAGGCAAGTCTCCCAAACCCTTTAACTAGAGAGTTGGGTACTATTAGGATTCTAAAATTTACAAATATCAAGATTAATACAAGATTTTTTATATTTACTTTCTATTTTTGTTTTGTGTCCAATTACAAAACTGATCTTACGTATAATAGTATTTTCAGAATCTCTTGTCTGGTCATACACGCGTCTGTTTCTTTCACACCAAAGGTGATAAATTGGAGTAGAAAAAAACAGGAAAAGAATTTGGGATTGAAGAGAAATTGCATGTCTGTTCTTTGAGCGGCCACACAGGGTGGGTGTTACCGAATTCTTGGTGTTAATAATGCATTTGTGTGTGTCGGTGTTTTGGCAAAAATAAGCAGTGAAGTTTTTGTTGCAGTTTTTCAGACAGTGGCTAAAAAATGAATAGAATAATATAGTGAGATTTGAAGAAATTTAGGTAAATAAGTAAATAGATACTCGATAGAGAGAATAAAGAAAAAGAAAGGTAAAAGATTAGGTAACAGACTTCAATGATGTGTGTCGGATTTTGGAAGATAGAGTAAATCAAGTGAGGGAAAATACAATGGTGTGTCGTATATTTGGTGTTCATTAATTATATTAACTCCAAGATCATGTTTAATTTTCTTTTATAACAAGATGTGAATATTTGATATATTATATTCTTATCATAGAATGATAAAACATTATTGCAGTAATGAAATTAATTTCTTTTTGTATTAACATAAATGATCATTCATTAATTAGAATAAAGATGAAAATCATACTTTGACTTCAATAGTATGGCTCTTTATATTCATAAGTCATCGCTTCAGCTTCAATTGGTACCCAAATATCATATGAAATTTTTAGAATTTAGTTTTGGGAAGAAAAAAGAAAAACAATGGGAGATTTTTGGAGAAAAGTATTTTCCCTTACTTCTTGGTCTCTTCTTCAAATTAACGTATGGCTCTTTACATTCATAAGTCAATGCTTCTGTTTTTTATTTTATTTTATTATTTTTTTTTTTTGTAGAACAGTTTTTCTTAGAAATTTTCAAAAACAAATTTTAAGAACAAAAGAATAGAAAATTTGTTTTAGTAAAATTGTTCTCTAAACAAATTTTTAAATGAAGATATTCTTAAAATCATATATATGAAATTTTTTTTGTTAATAATTAAAATTAAATATTTCAAAACTATTAATTAATTAAAAATAATAAATTAAATAATAAAAACTAATTAATTAATAATTTATTTATGAATTAAGTTAATAAACAATAAAGTAATGAATAAAAACTAAATTAATTAATAATTTAATTAATTTAATATGAAAGTAATTATTTAATAATTAATAGTTACATAGTATTTGGAAGCATTCTACTGTACAAATGAATTCTTGTTTGAAACTGTAAAATAGTTTTAAGTCAACTCTATAAATTGTAGATATAAATTGCATTTACAATACATATGAAATTAGAATTAAAAATTATATTTTACTCGAATACTCTTCCAGCTTTATTCTATTGGAATTAGTAAAATTTAAGAATGATAAACAAGAACTTTTAAACTATCTAACAAATATTAGCATGAATTAAAAGCAAGGAAGACAAGAATGAGAATTGACGCCAAGTTTAGCAAAAAATTGTTGAGAGATACAGCAATTATACAAATACAAAGGCAATTATGAAGAAATTTGCAAGTAGAATTGAAACGAATTGCTAGAATAGAAATGAAAAGAACTTCCAGTATGATTAAACCACAAAACAATTTTAAAGGCGAATATTATATCAATCAAACGTGTATAATGACTATGCAATGAAGAAGAGGCAGAATTTAGCAATTGTACATAAAAATAAAGTCCACTTACCTCTTACGTTTATCTTTAAAAAACCTTCCTTCATGTTGGATACCGTAATATAATATTGAAGAAAAATATTATTTATGTCTTGACTTGTTGATCAATTATCTTCTTCATGTTTTGTTGAAAGAAAAAGGGTTAGGAAGAGGGTTAATTAATTTGATCTATTTTTTTATTATTTTATCTTTGTATTTGAGCAAAAGTTAAACTTAAGTGTAAAGAAAAATCTAGAGGGTAATTTTGTCCTCAAAAGACAAGTAACTAACTTAAAAATATGAATTTACAAATTCTACCTCTTGAACAATGATTTGGTTAAAACTTGATGAGATTCAAGATTTGCAAATTCTGATTTTTGTAATTCTTTAAAGTGTTGTTTCCAAACATAAAAAGAATTGAATTTGCAAATGAATTCTGTAAAATTTTGTGCAATTCATTTGTTCCAAACAGTTTATAAATTTTTTAATTAATAATGTGTATTGGTAAGAGTGTGAGTGTATGTGTAGAGGGCGAGGGCGTAGGCGTAGGCGTGGGCGTGGGCATGGGCGTGGGCGTGGGCGTGGGCGTGGGGGTGGGGGGAGAGGTTGGTTTGGGGAGCAGAAGAACTGGTAAGAAAAAACAACAAATGGAAAATATGAAAATATATATAATTTCTTGTTTTTGACAACATATTTCTCAAAACAATTTTTCAAAAAAATTAGCGAAAACAATTCATACCAAACAAGTTTTTTTGAAAACAGCTCTAAACAATCTCTATTTGTCTCTATAATTAGAAGTGACATTTGGGTTGGGCTAACACAAGCCCAACTCAGCCCAACACACGAAAATTCAGACCCATCCCAGTTCGGTTAAAAGTAGACTCGACTCGGCTCAACCTATTACATATAGGTGGGCCGAGTTGGGTCATATAATTTTTGGCCTAGCGCATTTGAGCCCAAGCCCAACTCAGTCCAACCTAGCTCGAAGCTCAACTCGAAGCTCACCCTAGCTCGAGCCCAGTTCAAGTCTAGCTCGAACCCAAATAAGACTCATCTCAAGCCTAACTTAGACCCGACACAAATTAAGCACAATTTGAGCTCATTTATTAAAAGAAATTAAAATATTATACTTTATGCATGCAATGTAAGTCATAGTAACAATTTCTTTTTTGTTAAAACAAACTATCAAGTCGGAATAACTATATTTTGTTTAACAAACTAATAATAACAAGTAACAAATTATTTCTTAAATTGATATTAAGTGACTTATTATCAATTTTTTTATGATATTGCAAGTTTGCAACTTGCAACTTTAAATTCTTTCATATTATTTTTTAAAAAATATTTTAGGTACAATTTTTTGTTATTATTTTATAATCGTTCATATAATTTTACCAAAATGGTCTCTTATCTTATTAATTTGTGACAAATTCATCCATCATCTTTAAATTGCGACATATTAGTCACTCATCTTTCGGTCTGTGACGTTGTTGGTCTTTTTTGTGAAAAACGTTAAAAATCTAATGGGGAACTAAAAAGAGTTGTTTGTCGATTTTGCCCCTGCTATTTTTGAAAAGTAGTGGTCATGTTTAACTCATGTGAGTTTCCCGTTAGATTTTTAACGTTTTTCACAAAAAGGACCAACGGCGTTATAAAATGAAATATGACGGACTAATATGTCAAGATTTAAAAATGAGGGACAAATTTGTCACAAATCAATACGTAAAAGGACTATTTTGATAATTTGCTCCCAAAAACATATGTTATTCGTCCAACGATGGGGATCAATAGGGTCAGTAAAATAAGATATTTCAGGACCATTACGACATCCGTGGAAACAATAGAACCATAATATGGGGTACGATCGAATAATGCCACTAATCGACCCCGCCCCCAATCATTTACCACTATGATTTTGTATCTTGACCAAAATAGGACTCATCTAAAGCCTCCGTTTGTTTGCCATAAAATAATGTGATGGTAAAAAAAAATTATTAAAAAATAAATTATTTTTTGATGTTCAATTATTACACTGAAAAATATGTTTTAGTGGGAGGGTGTGGATAACGGGGGTTGAGTGGGGTGTGTGGGGGTTGGGGAGGGAGGATGAGGTGGAGTGTGGAATATAAAATATTTTCATTTTTTTTAAAAGATAAAAATATTTTTATATTTTACTTAACTGCATATTTTTTTTTAATTAACTTATTTTACGGTACTACTAAACACTGAAAAATTTAGATATAGATAACATTTTCCTGAAAAATTTGTTTACGGCAAACAAACGGAGCATATAACACAAAAAAGTTATCAATGTGTTTCACGCAAAGGAAACTGGGCAGACCCACATGTTTCAAAAGCTGATCAAGAGTCGATGCAGATCTTTAATTTGATGGAGGATTGTTTCGCCACTAGGAGCACAAAGCTAAATTAGTGACAAGACTCAATAATCCTGCTGACTCCGATAAATTATTTTAACTAGGATCACGGACATAGAATTTACTTAATTTATCTATTTCTCGGTACAATTATTTATTTCAACACATGTTTTAAGTTAGTGTATAGTAACATGACATTCACAATATTTATAACAAGTTTTGAGTTAGAATCTCGATGGATATATCTGTATATATGTATGACTTTAAGCCTTTCTTTGAATAAAACTTGGACTTAGTATTTTTGACAACAATAAATTACTACCTAACTACTCCACCTAACTCTTAGGGCCCAAAATGTGATATAAGACTTAATTAAATTTATTCCAAATACATAGCAAAAAAAGAAGGGTGAAAAACTTAGATAGAAAAAAGGAAAAATCTCGTATTTAGTTTTTATTATTTGTAAAGTGTCTTCGTTTAATCCTTATTATTTAAAATGTCTCAATTTAATTTTTATTGTTTCTCTAAAAGTTTCAATTGCATCCTTATTGTTTAAAGTTTTCAATTTCGTCCTTATTGTTTCTAAAAAAGTTTCAATTTCGTCCATATTATTTTTAAAAAGTTTCAAATTCTTCCCTATTTTTTTTCAAAAAATTTAAGTTAGTCATTGGATAATAACGACGAATTTGAAACTTTAAAAAAACAATAGGGATGAAATTGAAACTTTTTAAAAATAATAGGGACGAAGTTGAAACTTTTGGTGAAACAATAGGGACTAAATTGTGACATATTAAATAATAGGGATGAAATTGAAACTTTTGGTTAAATAATAAGGACTAAATTGAGATATTTTAAATAATAGAGACTAAAATAAGACATTTTATAAGCAATAGAAACTAAATGTAAATTTTCTCTAGAAAAAACATAATAGGCTAAAAATACAAGACAAATCAGCAACAACATAGTAAAAGTTTGAATCCAATTCTAAAGTTCTTCAAGGAATGATTTCAAATTCTTAACCGATGAACCACTTTTGTGCATAGATTCCCTTGCCAAATCTTTCCATTTCTTAGCTTTTCTTCTCAGTTCTTGCCCAACCTCTCTGCCATCCATAACCATCTATATGCACGATCTCATCACTCTCAGCTAAACCATCTTCATTTGATGTTACCCTAATTCTTGTCCTCCACACATCTTGTATCAGCTTAGCATTTGTTGCTTGATCTGTCCACTGAGGAAAAGCCACAACTGGCACACAACAAGCTAAGCTTTCCAATGTAGAATTCCATTCACAATATGTCACAAAACATCCCAAAGATGGATGTGTTAGAACCTCAAGTTGTGAACACCATGGCACTATGATACCTTGTTTCTCCAATTCTTCCATGCAGCTTAATTTCTCTTCTTCCTTTTGCTCTTCTCCATTTTTTTCACCTCTTATCACCCACAAAAATGGCCTTCCAGTCTCCAACAACGAGCTTGGAATCTCCTCCATTTGGCTTTTCAGCAGATTCAACACTCCCAAATGATACATGTTGAGCCAATTAGTTTGATTGGCGATTGATTAATTGATTAGAGATTATTAAGACCATTATTGATTGGCTATGTTTTGCAAAACTTATGATATTACCATACTTGTGCTTTTTTTTACCTTTTTATATTGTGCAAAAAAATCTTATGGTATCTTACCATATGAGAAGAAGATTTGTGTTAATTAAGGAATGACATTTATGGCATATTTACAAGTAAATGAGGAATAGGTTTTGAGTCAAGGCTTTTTCTTGCAGCCCAAGATGATTTGCAGCAGGAAGTGAGTATTTATATGAGGCAAAAGGTCACAGCAAAGATGTGAGCAGACATAGGCAGAAACAGAGAGCTACACGAGAAAATATAAGAGCGTTTTCTGTCCAGTGTTCCAAGTGATGTTGCAACACGATCTGTGTTTCAGTCTTTTATTGTATTAAGTGTTGCATTTTTATTTTGTTTGACAGTAAGACATGAGTGATTTGTATGAGTCTTTGAGTGATTAGATTACTGTCTCTTTTATTCATTCTTTGGGAGAATAAGTTGTAGTTCTCGGGAGAGAACGTTCCAAGTCGGGAGGAGCTCGCCAAACCGAAGTTCGTTAAGGAGTTCTTCATCTAGACGTCAAAGGTCAAGAGGGAGTCTTTAATTGTGTAAGTCCATTGATGTTGTAATTTGTTGTTCTTAATTAACAGGTTTGTTGGACTAGGGGAGGTCCCGTGGACGTAGACCGCACGGTTGAACCACGTTAAATCTTGGTGTTCTTTATTTCTGTTATAATTTTATTATTTTGAGTCCACAAAGGATTACAATACTTCTTCTCACAATGATTCTCTCAATCTATGTGAAAGAAATGTATTACAAAGATTTTGTGATAGAATGAATGAAAGTTGTAACTCCTATTTGAGTTTGATATTACACTTTAGAAAAATGATTTGAATGCTCAAAAGAAATGATAAAGATAGCTCAAGATTTCTCAATAAGAATGATATGAAAGCTCTTTGATAATCTGAAAATTATGGCTTGGAGAGATGATATTGAAGGAGAGAAGGCATGGCTTAAAAAGAGGGAAAGATTAGACAAAAATCGGATTTTAAGCAAGATTACCGGATTTTCCCGTTAAGTCATCCGGGCGCTGAGGCACTTATCCGGGCGCCCGGAAGGAGCATGTATCGCCCGAAAAAGTCGTTTCTGCCGGGCGTTGCACCTTCTATCCGGGCGACCGGAAAATGCCGGTAACGCCCGGATGCCATAAAAATGCTGAAAAATGTATTTTTAGCCCAGAGTTATTTGGGCATATTGAAAAGGAATTTTCTTAGCATTTTTTAAACATCCCAAAAAATTTCAAACGGTTGAAAGGAATTTTTATAAAATGATTTTAAAAACAAGAGTTTGAAAAATATTTTTTTCATGAAGGATTTTTTCAAATAAGAAAACAATTGTTTTGAGAAATTTTGAGCGATACAAATCATACTTAGGCAAGCGACAACTTTTAAGGCCGGTACCCCTTATGTCACCTACTTCTCCTTCCTTGTGACTCCCTCTTTATCTGCGAGACAATATCTTGAATTTTTTAGGGCTTGGATACAATTTGATAGTTCTTGGTCTTTGATCCAAAAAGCTTTCTATTCTTGACTGAAACAACTTAATCCAATGTTGGTGTAGACTTGCTTTGGAACGAAGGTCTTACAAAAAAAATGCTAAAGCACAATTAAGATGTTTTGTTATTATCAAAATAAAGATTATAGACTTTTTAGGCCAACACATTCATATCATATGAGGACAACAAAAGTAGGTTGCCTATCTCCCGGCTTCATCAATAATCAATTAATTAACATCATTTCAACAACATAACATCAATTAATCAAATAGACAGCTAACAATTAAGTTAGATGACAAAGTAGGCCACCCAACTTAACATACATTAAACCACACAACCAAACCCGAATCTATCCAACAACAACCCAAGATTCAACCACTCAAACACTACCCAAACAACCAAAGACAATATTTCAACATTTAAAGAAAGACTACACAAACTTCCAACAATCATAACTTATATTCTACTAATCTAATAACCTCCAAACCAGTTTCTATCATTCACCCACTTAAGCATCTACATTATCCCCCTCAAAAACCAACCATAACCCATCCAAAACAAGCCCAACAGACCTAATTCCTCAATGCACTAAGGCCGAATTTTCTGGACTTTCACCACGACATTCAAGTCAAAAATTCGGCATTGCAACATTACTACCCCATAATTAACAAACTTTTAGAAGCCACAACTAACCAATTCCAACCACTACAACAACAATTATTCAACAATGAACTCAAAATCCAACTTTAACACCCGGATTATAAAAATACATGCTACTACCGTTTAAAACTATATAAACACACATAACAATCCTTAGCATCCACTGAGCAACAATCTAACAACAGTTTAACATTTCATCGGATAAAAAATTCAATTATATGAAAATGACACAAAATAGCATTTTGAGATCTAGAATTTTTCTCTGACCTTTGATGCAAACTAAGGTTAAAAAAGGTAGAATGGATGCCCAACAAGAAATTTCAAGCTTTGAATGACTCAATTGGGCTTTGAAATGCAAAATCTATGAGAAAAATGCTTTAAAAAAACCTTGAAAATGCCTTCATCTTTCTCCTCCAAGGAACCACGGTTTTGTGTGTGTTTTTGGGGTATTTTTGGCTGATTTTTAATGTGTGTTGATAGTTATAATCAAAGGTCAATGTAAGATAAGTTGGTCAAAGTTGAAAAACATAGTTATTTTTAGTTGTTTTTGCCAAAAATAGTAAATAAATACTATCTAACTTATACTATATATTTAGTAGGACTATTTTTGAGGATCACTAATATTCCTATACATATATTTACATACAGTTGAAATAAAACGCTTATTTTTGCAAAAGACAATTAAAAGTCATATTATTTATATTTCAAATGTCTTTTAAATGCATTTTTCAATGGTGCCATTTTAGAAATATTTAAAATGAAATACTATTTGTATTTAATATATGCTAGGTCAATGAAAGTCAACGCAAGAATCGTTTTGTGCAGAAATCACTATTGTAGCTTAAAAATGTACCTTTTCGCTCGTAGAATTTATTTAAATTACTAATCAGTTTCAGAAATAATTTTTATTAAAATATGGGCCTACTAATAATAGAGTACAAGGTTTTCAATCACTAATAAGACCAGTTTCACAATTATAGCGGACGTGTTTTAAAAATACTATTCATAAAACTCGACAATAAAAAATTTCAATGCCGATTTTGATGAAAATTTCATGAATGCACATATAGCATGTAATAGGATTTTAAATCACTAAACTAGTGCATTTTAACTCATATAACACATATACAGGTCAAAACACGCAAATTCATGTATAGACAAAATCTAGGGTTTCACAATTCCAGAGGACCATCTTTATCTTATTGTAACCTTTGAAGACATCCATAAAAGAGAGAAGTTCGAACCCCGCGGTGGCGTCTACCATTTGGTCAATTTTAGGTAAGGGAAAACAATCTTTCGGACAAGCCTTGTTGAGGTCGGTAAAGTCAATGCATAATCTCTATTTGCCCATTGTCTTGGCGACCAACACCACGTTGGACAGGTAGGTCAGGTATAAGATCTCATGTATGTGACTGGCATCGACCAGCTTGCCCACCTCTCCGGCTATGATCTTTTGCTTGTCATAATGGAAGTGCCTACGCTTTTGCTATACTAAGTAGTAATTGGGGTCGGCATTCAGGTGATGCTCAATTACAGACGGGTCAATACATGTCATATCCGAAGCAGACCAAACAAATATATATTCATTGTTTAAGATGAATTAACTTATACCTTTCTTAAGGTCATCGGGAAGCTCGCTCCCGATCTTAGCCTTCTTGTTTTCCTCCGAGAGCTCGATCTCTTGCAAGTCCTTAGCCGGACTTCCTCTATTTGCATCCCTCATTTCCTCGAACAAATCTAGTCCCCAACCTACTTGGTACTTTGGCCGGAGAAAACTTTCATAGCACTCCCGAGCTGATAACTAAGATCTTCTCATTGTGGCAATGTCTCACAAAGTCGAGAACTTCAAAGCCTGATGGTATGTGGAGGGGACCACCTTGAAGTAGTTTAAAGTGACCCGTCCCAAGATACCATTGTAGGCTGAGTTACAGTCCATGACAATGAAATTGGTCTACATAGAGGACCTCTTGTTACCCTCGTTCAGGGTTAGGGTGAGGTTAATTACCTCTTCAGTTCTGTGGTCGTGCCGTGAATCTTGCAAGAGTCCCCTTCAGTGGCCTTAGCCGACCCTGGACCAACCCCATCTGTTAAAAGCCTTCAGGAAAATGACCTCTGTCGAGCTCCCTGTGTCTACCATCAGTCTCCTGACAGTGATGTTAGTTATCTCGGCACTAATCATCAAGGGATCATCATGCGGCTGTATCACCCCTTCAAGGTCGTTTGAGGAGAAAGTGATTAACTCCAATCCTCCAACCACTCCCATGGTTGGCCCATATTCATGCCCGACCCGGATGTGCCATTTCCTACCTGCCGAGGTCTCACCACCCGATGCCAAGCCTCCAATGATTATTTCGATCATGGCAAGTCCACCACCCTGAGGCTATCTTGGGGGGCTTCTCTCCCTCTCCTTGCCTCCTCTTTGGTCGAGATTTCGAGGTGACTGGTTGTCTATTTACCTCCTTAGGTGACCTCAGGCTATCAAAGCCTCGATATCCTACTTCAGGTCCTTGCATTCATCGGTGGTGTGTCCGTAATCCATGTGATAGTGACAATATTTGGTCTTATTACGCTTTTTGGATCGATCGCGCATCATAGGCGTATAGGGCAAGTGATTCTGATGCTGAATCTCCATCAGGATTTGCTCCCTTGGAGTGTTGAGTGGTGTGAACATGGTGAACCTCTGGCTTTGCTTTAGCTGTTGTTATCGTTGTTTGCCTTGGTCATTTTGGGCCTTGTTCCCGTGCTAGGCCCGAGAGAGGGTTTCTCATTTTTTCCCACCTTTCTTTTCCTTGTCATTATCTCTCATGGTCTGGTAGATTTCCTCAAAATAGATATACCCTTCGGCCCGTACCATCAACTCGGATACAGTGTCCACTAGGTCAATAACCAAGGAAGAGGTGAGTGGCCCCTACCTGAGCCTGCTTTGATAGGCCATGAATGCCATTGAGTCCTCCAAGTTAGGGATTCTTCGTTAAATTGAGCTGTGTAGGCCCTCAAGCCTTCTTCTTTCTGTTGTTTTACTAATAACAATGATGAAGTATGGCGGGTCACACGCCGGTTCCCTGCGAAGTGAGACAAGAATACCTCGGCTATCTAGTGAAAGTTCTCAATCGAGCCAGGACAAAGCTTCTGGAACCAGTCCAGTGCATTACCCACCAAGGTGGTCGGGAATGTTTTTGTCTTTATCCGGTCCGTCATATCATGTAGAGTTATATGGTGATCGAAGTTCAGCAGGTGACTGGTAGGGTCCCCGTCCCGTTATACATCACCAGGTGGGGTATCTGGTTGCCCGCAGACAGAGGCATAGCCAGGACCTCTGGAGAAAGGGGGCTGACACCAAGTTGGTTAATAACTTTGGCTGTGGCAGACGCGGTCTTAGCTTGCTCGGGATCCATATGAGGTCCCCTGTTGCTCCTAGCTCCTTCAGGTCGGCTAATTGGCGCGGGAGCTTCTTCATCCTGAACCCGAGCCTACCCTAGAGCAGGGATGCGGAATTGGGACCTAATTTGCTGTGGTAAGGAGGCTGGGGGACGGACTAGCCCACCGCTAGCCACGTTACCTACTCCTTAAGTTCTTCAAACATCTAGAATAACATCCTCATTTACGGAGTCATAGGCTCGTCACCCTCAGGTAGGGTGGTTTGCGAGGCTAAATATATACGTTGGTTTATTCCAACGTCTGTCTGGGTTAGGTTTTGGCTAGGCGCTTGTATGGTTTCGAGACCCTCGCTCGAGATGGGTGAGTCCTCTACCGGTGAGTTGTGGCTCCTAGTCTGTACCATAGTGGTTTCTCAGTGGGTGGTGGGAAAAGAATAAGATTGTTCTTTCCCACAAACGACGCCAAACTATTAAGGGTGTAAACTTCCAATTACCCGAGCTCACTGCCTGACGTCAACTCTCGAAGTTGCACAAGGAAAGGAAAGAAAAGTGGGGGTGATGACTTGTATTTCCCCTCGGGTATGAGAGTGATTAATTTGTCTGAGCTGAATGATTGGGTAGTTGAGAATATTAATGACTCGAATTCAGTTACCTCATAAATGTGGGAAAGAGTTCTATATATACTAATCTGGGACTCGGGCAGCAATTAATGCCTAATGCTACCCGACACGCTACCGGTATGCCCGCGCCGAATGTCCATTGGAGAAAGCTATTACCCATCGGACAAAGCTATTATACCCCGGTCCGAGCCCGATATCTACTTTATGTCACATTTGGACGGCTGTTATGACCGTTGGCGTTTACACGGGTCAAATACGGATCGGATTATGTGTCAGGTCGGGAGGTGATCTGGATGCGCTGTCTTTGGCTCGGGTTCCTCCTCGTCAGTGTTGGGTGTATTATTGATATTTTATTTTAGCACCTTTTCACTTAAATTTTGTTAGTTCTTGAGTCATTTATGAGCAATTGGATTGGTTTTGTATTTGATTTGCGACGTAAGTGATTTCCCTACGAAAGTCTAAGTTTTGAGGCACAATTGAAGAAGAATGGCTAAAGGCGAGCTTTCATGCGGCGTGTGAAGAAATTGAAAAGAAATCACAAGTAGCGCAGTCATAGCACAACTACGCAGTATCACATGAAATTTAAGGGCAATCTTATAAAATAGCGCGAAAAGAAGCAAACCCTAGCATAAAAAGAAGAAAACACATGTTTGAAAAAAGAGCTTTTGGGAGGCGACTGGTTTTGGGAAGAAATAAACGTTCCAGAGAAAGGAGAAAGCGAAGGATTCACGAGTTAAAGATGGAGAACAATTCGGAGACGGACCTCTACCACGATTCTTCTCCAAATCCTAGTTTTCTCTATCTCTCTTATCATGAATTATACCATGTCTTGGATTTTATTTAATTTCTTTATGATGTTCTAAGTTAATTTTCTATGGTTACAATGTAGCCAGATTATGAATATTTGATACTTTTGGTTTTTATTGATTAATGAACTATTTCGTATATGCGTTGAGTATTTTATATTGAGTTTAATACTTGTGATTGCCTGATCAACAATGACATGAGTCGTGATTTAGTTTGAGACTGAAAAGTGATAACTAAATTAGACCACGTGTGAAATATCATTAAATCGTCATAAGCTAGAGATAGTTATGAGATCTAGTACATCGCTTGAATTTCTAGGGCTTAATGCGTTCCATAAGTTCACAGTTATTACAGAAATGTAGTTAGCTTACTTATTGGGATGAGTTATTGATACTTGAGAAAGATTAATATCTACCTTAGCGAAATTGCTGGCAACGTAGGTAATAGACGTCAATTGATTTAAATCAATAGTTTCAAGTATGATTAATCTTGGTGAAATCGGAATCCCTAGAGCCTCTTAATTATTGAATTACCATCTTTTGTTAATTTCGTAATTGTTTTAGTTGCTATTTTATAAGTTCTATAATTTTTTTAGTCGTTAGTTACAAATTCTCAATTCGTGATTATCCAAATAAAGTTAGAGTTATACCAATTTCTGTACTTAATAATCACAATCCTCAAAAGAACGATCTTTATTTATCACTTTATTACTTATTACGTTATGTACACTTACTTTAGAAATCACACAACAGTCAGCTACCATTTTATACGAGCGAAGGTAGCATTGTTGATCTAACTCTGAAACATATTCTCAGGACCAGTCAGTTAATATATCTCTCTACAAAGTCCTTAGTAACAACTCGATTCAAGCAATTTATGTTCAATTTTGTGGTTTTTGTAAAAAGTTACGAGTTTGAGTTTTACCGATTATATTCATAATATATGTTATATGACCTTAGACCTTCCTTAAATAAAAAAATAAATAAAAAAACTTCCTATCACCAGCTTTAATCGAGGGAGGGTGTTAGCAATAATTACCACATTACCAAAATGGGGAAATAGATTTGTTCACATTTAATAAAATAGATCAGATTTGCAAATATTTTGTAGACAATAATTTTCATCACATGTTATATAATATATAATTTAGATTTCCAAATATTTGATAAAGTATTGTATTTGTGAGCGGAAATATGCTAGTATATTTTTCTTATTTAATTATTATTTTTATTTAAAAAAATATATAAATCATATAATATATATTAAAAAATAACATTTATATAAATTAATTTTATAATTTTTTACACTTACAATAAACCTATCGGTATATGTCACTAAATTCAAAGATGACGATATTTTTTCACTCTATATTATGCAATGATCTAAATCCAGACAAATGAAGCATAGTGTAACATCGATTTGTCAACAGCATACTTCCTTGGAATGGTCAGCTTGGGAAAACTTTATCCTCAAGACTTTAAGCTGATGAGACGGCCTCAATAATAGCCATTATGAAGGCACTTCACGTGACCATAACGAGTGGCTTGATAGTCAGTTATTGAATAAAAATTTTAAATTTTTGGAATTATTTTGTAAGATTCTTGGTGTCGATTAGAGATATATATATATATATTTTGCTATGCCGATTATATTTATTTATATGTGACTCATTATTCAATTTATTGATTCACTCATATCTCACCTCAATTTTTTTAAATGTGTAAATTAAAAAATTAAATTAATGGTCATTAAAAAAAATATTTATATATAAGTATTAAATTATGTAATTAATCACATTGAATAAAATTTTTTTATCCGTCCGTGCTCTTATCTTAGGGTCAAATCATGTATGTAGTTCATCGATGACTCGCTTATCTCAATGTTAGTATAATCAAACTGCAATCAATTTGAATTCCTAAAAAATCTCGGTTGAGGCAGTCTTAGAAGTAATTATTGGAAGAAAATTAAACTCTGAGTCATGTATTTAAAACTACTTCAAGTTGGACAACACGTGAAGAGGTGTTAAAATATACAACATCTTTCACTAAAATCCAAAACTAACTTATACAATCTGAAACGACTGTTTTTAACACCAATTAATCCCATTGTAGGCTAGTGATTGAATACAAATAATCATCTTCGTACCATTGCCAAAATAATCCAATGAAAAAGCAACCATGAACCACCACCATTTTCTCCTCGTCTCTCTCCCAGCTCAAGGCCACATCAATCTTACACTCCAACTAGCCAAAATCCTCACACGTAATGGTGCACGAGTCACCTTTGCTACCACCGTTTTTGGCCTCCATCGCATGAAAACCCTCCCCACCTATCAGGGACTGTCCTATGCCTCTTTCTCCGATGGCTATGACGATGAGGCCTCAAGGACCAACCTTCATGCCACCAAACACATGGCCAATTTGAATCGTGTTGGCTCTCAAACTCTCACTAGCCTCCTCAGGACTCTCTCCAATGAAGGCCAACCCATTACATTCATAATCTACACCGTCATGGTCCCGTGGGTTGCCACGGTAGCGCGTGAGATGCATGTGCCATCTGCTTTTCTCTTTATCCAATATGTTACCTCATTTTCTATTTTTCACCACTTCTTCAACAACCATGATGGTATTACTACAAACATTGACCCCTCCTCTATTTCCATTACATTACCTGGATTACCATTGTTTTCTTGCAATGATATACCTACTTTCCTCTTGCCTAATAATCAATATCATTCTTCTGTGGCGCCTGCTTTTCAAGAACACATACAAGTCTTGGACCAAGACCCAAAACCTTGTGTACTAGTCAAAACCTTTGATGCCTTAGAAAGAGAACCACTCAAAGCCATTGAAAACATAGATGTAATAGCCATCGGGCCATTGATTCCATCTGTTTTTTCTGATGGTAATGACTTAACAGACAAGTCTTTTGGTTGTGATTTGTTCGAGAGCAACAAAGACTATATCGATTGGTTGCACCCAAGGGAAGATCATTCAGTGGTATATGTTTCATTTGGAAGCTTAGTACAGTTACAGAAAGAGCAGAAATAAGAGATGTTGAATGGCTTAATAGAAAGTGATAGGCCATTTTTGTTGGTGATAAGATCATCACCAAATAGCGAAGAAGCAAAAACCATGGTTGAAAATGGTTTGATAGAGAATGGATTAATAGTTCCATGGTGTGCACAGCTAGAAGTGCTTTCTCACAAGTCAGTTGGGTGCTTTGTGACACACTGTGGGTGGAATTCAACTATGGAGAGTATTATTTCTGGTGTGCCAATTGTGGGGTGTCCACACTTTTCAGACCAGCCTACAAATGCAAAGCTAGTGGAAGAGGTGTGGTGCAATGGGGTGAGAGCAACAGGCAATGAAGAAGGGGTGGTGGAGAGAAAAGAGATAAAGAGGTGCTTAGATATAGTAATGGGAGATGGAGAAGAGGGGAATTGATCAGAAAAAAAATGCTCTAAAATGGAGAAGTTTGGCTATTGAAGCTGTTAAAGAAGGTGGTTCTTCTTACAATAATCTGAAAATGTTCTTAGAGTCTCTTTGATAGAAAATTTTCCTATCCAATAATCGGATGGTACGGTAAACTAATAGGAGTGGGATCTATTGCACGTAAAACCGTTCTAATTAAATGTGTGGATAAAACTTGTTATCTGATGAGAATTTTAACCTTCTTAGATAAGTTTTTTTAGCTGAAGTATATCCAAGACACGCTGTTAATTTCCTTGATTTATGTGTCAATTTTTTGACCTTTTTGTTAATTAAGTTTGCTTTTTCATGTTTCTGCCTTCTTAGTTAAGAGCTGGAAATTTTTTAAAAAGTTAGTAGAATGGTTCACCTTGAATTGTATATCCTAAAAGTCAATTTATTTTAGAACATAATAATTATCGGATGGGAATTTTGTAGGGAGATTACTTGATATGGAAAAATATTTGTTGCGAAATATATTTATTTGTGAAAGAGAGTATATTTTTGTGTTTAATTGTCTTGAAAATTATTTTCTATATTTGGTGATCATAGTGAAAACCATTCCTCAATGAGAAACTTTTGTAAACGTACACATTCACATAAGAGTGTTTTAAATACCTGTGACGTGGTGATTGTTGGGAGAGGGGAGTGGGGGTGACTGTAAGGATGGAGTGTGGAGTAAAAATTGTTTTGTGGACCTAAAATATATGAAAATATTTTACACTGTTTATAATTATATTTTTAAAAATTTAAATATCTTTTAGTATCACTTAATTTCTGGTGTTACCAAATATCAGAAAATTAAACAAATATTTTTTAAGAAAAAGTTTTAGTTCAAACAAACAAAGCCTAAGTGACTATGTTTTATGGAGGAGCAAAAGGAAGGCATTGCTTTCAAATTAAAAATCAAGAAAGTATGTATAAACTGTGAGTTAGTTAAAGCTCACTTTGAGCCTTTGGTCAGAAGAAAACAAAAAGCAATGGAAAATGAAGAAAAGTATTTGGTTGCAAAGTTAGGCATACACAATTTTGGGTTGATTTCACACTACATATGGGAAGACTTTTTGTGCAAGATAGCCTATAAATAGAGGCTCATTCTTCACCATTTGAGCATCACCAAACATTCTAAATTAGAGAGAAAACATAAGTTTTCTCTTGAGTATTTTTCTTCCTCTTTTGTTGTTCTATATTTGTGAGTGAGAGTTAGTTTCTCCTATTATTTGAGAGAGTGATATTGTTCTCTCCTTATATTAGAGAGAAGGTTATTGTAAAATACTCCACATCATAGTGAAATCCTCTATTACTTGTCCGTGGTTTTTCCCTCGATTTGTTTGAGGGTTTTCCATGTAAATCTTGTGTCTCTACTTTCTCTATTCTCATTCATATTTTAGCTGCGTGATACTGCTTGTCCCCGACCATTCCGCTACACCGATACCCAACAGTGGTATCAGAACCACTGGTTACGGGTCACTGGTATACATACGGGGTTACTATTCACAATTACTATTCACACATACGGTATAGTACTATTCACATATACGGTATCAATACTATTTCCTTATACGGTTTTGGTACTATTCACGTAAATAGTACTATTCACAGTGAAATAGTAGGAGCCGGTTCAAGTTACGAAGCAGATCGTCGTTAATACTATGGGGGCAAAATTTGAAATCAAGAAGTTCAACGGGAGAAATTTTCTCCAACGGAAATTAAAGATAAAGGCAATCTTGAGAAAGGATAATTGCTTGGCAGCAATTGGAGACAAACAAGCGGAGGTGACGGACGATAAGTGGAAAGAGATGGATGACAACGCTATGGCTAATCTGCACCTGGCATTGACAGATTCGGTATTGTCAAGCGTTGAGGAAAAGAAGTCGGCAAAAGAAATTTGGGATGCGCTGACCAAACTATATGAGGTCAAGTCACTTCACAACAAGATTTTCTTGAAGAGAAGACTCTACACCCTTCGGATGAGTGAGTCCACATCGGTGACAGATCACATCAATACCTTAAATACGTTATTCTCTCAATTGATTGCAATTGGGCATAAAATAACGAAGCTTGAACGTGCAGAAATTCTACTTCAAAGTATACCTGATTCGTATGATCAACTCATCATTAGTTACACTAACAATGTTCTTTCAGATTATGTTATTTTTGATGATGTTGCAGCCACTGTTCTGGAAGAGGAATCTAGGCGCAAAAGTAATGAAGACAGAATCGAAAGTTCACATTAAGCAGAGGCATTATCAATGGTGAGAGATAGACCAACGGAACGTGGCTCTAGTAGGAGCAACAACCGTGGTAGATCAAAATCAAGGAGTAGAAAGAATATCAAATGCTACAACTGTGGCAAGAAATGGCACTTCAAGAAGGATTGTTGGAACAACAAAAAGAATCTCGAGGTGACAAATTCTCAGGGAAGTGTGGCGACTGCACCAGATAATGGAGTTATTTTATACAGCGAAGCAGCAACTGTATCAAAAGGCATAAAGGAGCTCACTGATGCTTGGATAATGGATTGGGGAGCAACATGGCATATGACATCTCGTAGAGAATGGTTCCACACCTATGAACCTGCCTCTGGAGGGTCTGTGTATATGGGTAATGATCATGCCTTGGAGATTGCTGGCATCGGTACCGTCAAAATTAAAATATATGATGGTACCATTCGCACCATTCAAGGGGTACGACACGAGAAGGGCTTGAAGAAGAACCTAATGTCCATTGAGCAATTGGATGAGCTTAGCTGGAAGACCCATGGCGAGGATGGGATCATAAAGGTCGTCAAATGAGCGCTTGTGGTGATCAAGACAGAAAAGATCGGGGTAAATCTATACATATTTTTGGGAGATACGTTGTAGGAGGCAGATGTATCAATTGCATCAGCCGGTCAAGAAGAATCAACTATAATGTGGCATCGCAGATTGGGCCACATGACAGAACGAGGCTTAAAGATTCTTTCTGAACATAATCTCCTACCCGGGCTCAAGACGGTAAACTTACCTTTTTGTGAGCACTGTGTTACCAGTAAGCAGCATAGATTGAAATTTGGGAGATCTACTGCCAGAAGCAAACACATTCTAGACTTGATCCATTCAGACGTTTGAGAATCACCGGTTTTGTCCCTAGGAGGAGCCAAATACTTTGTATCATTTATTAATGATTACTCCAGGAGACTGTGGGTGTATCCAATCAAGAACAAGTCAGATGTGTTTCCAATATTTAAAACATTCAAAGCGCTAGTGGAACTTGAATCCGGGAAAAAGGATCAAGTGTTTAAGGACGGACAACGGAGGAGAATACACTGACGGAAGCTTCTTGGCATTTTGCAAGCAAGAGGGTATTCAGAGGCAATTTACTGTTGCACATACACCTCAACAAAATAATGTAGCAGAGATGATGAACAGAACTCTTCTTGAAAGAATGAGAGCTATGTTGGAAACTGCAGGTCTAACCAAATCATTTTGGACAGAAGCAGCTAGAACTGCCTGTTACGTGATAAACCGGTCACCGTCAACTGCAATTGGGTTGAAGACACCAATAGAAATGTGGACCGGAAAACCCGCAGAATATTCTACCTTGTACGGATTTGGTTGTCCGGCATATGTGATGTATGCTTCCCAACAAAGAACAAAGCTGGATCCAAAAGCCAGGAAATGTGTATTCTTGGGACATGCTGATGGTGTTAAGGGGTATCGCCTATGGGATACCACTGCCCACAAGGTTGTCATCAGCAGAGATGTGATATTTGCAGAAGATAAACTGCAAAGTGAAGACGACATCAACATTTCAAAGGAGACTACTACAATACAAATTGAAGATAAGTCAAAACAAGGATATGCTTCTTCTGAAGCTGCACTGGAGCACGAGGAACAAGAACCAGATGATGCTGAGGTTACAGAAGTCCGACGTTCGTTGCGTCAGACAACAAGACCAACTTGGCATTCAGATTTTGTCATGGCGAGCAATGCTGCATACTGTCGTCTAACGGAGGATGGAGAGCCATCTACCTTTCACGAGGCTGTAAAAGGCCCCGATGTTGCCCTATGGATGACAGCAATGCAAGAAAAAATTGAAGCTCTACATAGAAACAAGACGTGGGAGCTTGTTCCACGACTACCTGGACGGAAAGCCATTGGTAATAAATGGGTCTACAACATCAAGCGAGATGGTAATGACCAAGTAGAACGATATCGTGCAAGACTGGTGGTGAAAGGATATGCTCAGAAAGAAGGAATTGACTTCAACGAGATATTTTCTCCTATGGTAAGACTTACAACTATCAAAGTAGTCTTGGCCATGTGTGCTGTGTTAGACTTACATCTAGAATAGTTAGATGCAAAGCCGGCTTTTCTTCATGGTGAGCTTGAAGAAGAGATTTACATGCTTCAACCATAAGGTTTTTTTTAGAAAGAAAAATAAAACTTGGTTTGTAGGTTGACCAAATCTCTGTACAGTTTAAAGCAGGTGCCAAGGTGTTAGTACAAGAGATTTGATTCCTTCGTGATTAGTCTCGGGTACAATAGACTCAATTTAGACCATTGTACGTATTACAAGAGGTTTGGCGATGATGATTTTATCATTCTACTGTTGTACGTGGACGACATGCTGGTAGCAGGTCCTAGTAAAGATCGAGTCTAAGAACTGAAGGCACAATTGGCTGGGGAGTTTGATATGAAGGATTTGGGACCAGCAAACAAGATTTTAGGGATGCAAATTCACCGAGATAGAGAAAGCAGGAAGGTATGGATTTCCCATAAGAATTACTTGAAGAAAATCTTGCGGCGCTTCAATATGCAAGATTGTAAGGAAATCTCGACCCCGCTTCCTGTCAATTACAAATTATCCTCAAGTATGTGCCCTAGCACTGAAGCAGAGAGGATAGAATTGTCTCGAGTACCGTATGCATCAGTAGTGGGAAGTCTCATGTTCGCTATGATATGTACGAGACCAGATATTGTTCAAGCAGTTAGTGTGGTCAGTTGGTTCATGGGGAATCCTGGTAGAGAGCATTGGAATGTTGTTAAGAAGATCCTAAGATACATCAAAGGGACCTCGGATGTTGCATTATGTTTAGAAGGATCAGAATTTACTGTCAAGGGTTTTGTTGATTTTGATTTTGCAGGTGATACCGATAAATGGAAGTCCATTACAGGCTATGTGTTTACAGTTGCAGGGGGCGTTGTAAGCTGGATATCTAAATTACAGACTATTGTGGCCCTATTTACAACAGAGGCTGAATACATGGCAGCTACACAAGCTTGTAAAGAAGCAATCTGGATTAAACGGTTAATGGAGGAGCTCGGGCACAAACAAGAGAAAATTCTCTTGTTTTGTGACAGTCAGAGTGCCTTGCACATTGCAAGGAATCCAGTATTTCATTCCAGGACGAAACACATAGGTGTTCAATATCACTTTGTTCGAGAAGTAGTGGAGGAAGGGAGTGTGGATATGCAGAAGATTCACACCAACGAGAACCTAGCATATGTCATGACAAAGCCAATCAACGTTGACAAGTTTGTTTGGAGTAGATCCTCCTTTGGCCTAGCAAAGACGTAAGCAACATGGAATTGACAAGTATGGAGAGATTTGAAGATCATCCAAAGTGGGCTTTAAGTGGGAGAATGTGAGTTGGTTAAAGCTCACTTTGTTCCTTTGGTCAAAAGAAAACAAAAAGCAATGGAAAATTAAGAAAAGTATTTGGTTGTAAAGTTAGGCACACACAATTTTGGGTTGATTTCACACTACATGTGGGAAGACTTTTTGTGCAAGATGAGCCTATAAATAGAGGCTCATTCTTCACCATTTGAGCATCACCAAACATTCTAAATTAGAGAGAAAACATAAGCTTTCTCTTGAGTATTTTTCTTCCTCTTTTGTTGTTTTATATTTGTGAGTGAGAGTTAGTTTCTTCTATTATTTGAGAGAGTGATATTGTTCTCTCCTTATATTAGAGAGAAGGTTATTGTAAAATACTCCACATCATAGTGAAATCCTCCATTACTTGCCTGTGGTTTTTCCCTCGATTTGTTTGAGAGTTTTCCACGTAAATCTTGTGTCTCTACTTTTTTTATTCTCATTCATATTTTAGCTGCGTAATACTGCTTGTCTCTGACTATTCCGCTGCGTCGATACCCAACATAAACAAGTTAAGTAGAGGAAAATTAATAACAAAGAAGCTCATCTGTCAGCTGCATATAATTCGATTCCTTGAATCCATGCATGCTTAATTCGACTCTGTGATTTAATAGTGTCCTTTTAGAAAATCATTGTCAGATAATTTGTATACAGCATCCGCCTCCACTCATAGTGTTAGAATATAGCATTTGTTGCATATCGAAAAATGAAAAACTGTAAAATCAACTTATAAGATATTGGGTTAATTCACTTGGCACCAATTAGTTTTAAAATTGAACTTCATGCTTCTTAATATGGTATCAAAGTTGGATTCTTGATCTAGTAATATTCATCCGCGTGCGATCCATATCAAATCAGGTTCATACGCATCATCAATTTTTCATTTGCGTCCTACGTGTATTCAATGTTGCACATGTGTTTATCCCAGGCTTCTTAACACATGGTATTCAATGTTCACTACAAAAAAACTAAATTCTGCGATGGACGGTTCCTCTCATCGTACCGTAGCAAATTTTGACTTTGCGATAGCACGGTGAGGGGAAACGTCCGTCAGACACGAGGTGGTCGTCAAAATCCTCCCAATCACCAAGCCATCGTCGTATTGCGATGGCTCGTCATTAGGCCGTCACCAATGATTGCCGTCACTGAGCCCTCACCAATTTACCCCGTCACCACGCCGTCACCAAAATTTTCCGTCATCATGCCGTCATTAATGTTTCCCTCACCATGCCATCACTAATATTTCTCGTCATTATGCCGTCACTAATATTTTTCGTCACCATGTCGTCACCAATTTCACCCGTCCCCATGTCATCACCAAAACTGCCCTCGCCAAAACTGCATGCAACAGTTTATCTTCTATCTCTTCCCAAAACCCCCTCATCCTCCTCTCTCTGTATGTGTATGTTGTTAATTATTATCCCTACTTTGTCTCACATGTCACAATTCTTTATAATAAAAACAAATATGTTACAAAATGGGTATAATGCAAAAGTAAATCAACGTTGTGTTAGTCTGAATCTCTTAAGCTTAATGATGAACATATTAACACATGGTATTCAATGTTGTGTCAGTTTGAATCTCTTAAGTTTAATGATGAACATATTACCACATCATGTGACCAAGTTAGTATTCAAAATATACGAAGGCCATTAAATGAGGGATTGGTGGTTATAGATTTTTGCTTAAAATCAAAACTTATCCTAACTTTTGACTTGGTCCTACTCCTCTTTCTTCACTTCAGGAACAGGGGTCCTAGATAGGTAATAACAGGCACAAAAAACTTGACAAAAGATGACCAATGCTTATGCTCCTCGATTTGCTGCAAGAAGAAAGGAATGTCGCTCTTTCTATGACATTTGAAGAAGTTACACGGATTTAACCAATTACAAGTGCATGAAGTTTTACATAATTAACATAAAAATCCAATGTATTCAACTTTATTAAACAACTGCATATAATACATTTTGAATCAAAGCAAACACTATTTAACTCAACACAATCTCTTATTATTTATGGTATCTTCAGTTTAAATTAGAAAAAATAACTTCTTATCTCAAAGGTGTCAAAAAAAGAACCATGATAGATGAAATACATAAATCATTATACGAGTATAGCAAGGAATATCCTTCATGCATGAATAAAGAATTGCAGCAATGAGTTCTTAAAAAAATATGATTTATAGCTTGTCTAAACTTCAGTAGGATAAAGTTCTAAAAATTCAAAAGTGAAAAATGTATAAAATGTGTTAAAGAAACAATATTAATTGTCTGGGTCACAGTCATGAGAAAAAAAAAAAAAAAAAAAAAAAAAATATATATATATATATATATATATATATATATATATATATATATATATAATTTTAAGCTAATTATTAATTAATAATATATTTGCATCTATAAAACAAAAGAAAAAATTTAAAATGTATTATCTTATTATTTTATAGAGATTATTAATTTAATACTCTAGTCCCAAGTTGGGACCGTACAGTTTTATTATTCAAAAGAGATTATTAACTAATCAAATATTAATTTTAAAAGGTTCCACTATATTTGAGCATGCCAACTAATTATTAATTTAATACACTAGCCCCAAGTCGGGAAAGACAATTTTATTATTTAAAATAATTATTAATTTATTAAGTATTAATTTTAAAATTAAGGTTCTAATATATTTTAGCATCCCAACTAAGGATCTAAATAAAAAGTAATAAATGAGTCATAAAATATACAATTGTATAGTATATAACAATGCTCTAAATTAATTCTTTGGTTTTTGAAAAAATCTATTAGCTTTTTTCCTACACTCTCACTTATTTTCTTTTCTCCTTCCATATGGCTTTCACAACTCATACCCAACTCTACCACCACTACTCCCCCAACTCATTGATCCACTTATTAATTTGGTTCTCCATTTCCCACTCCAAATACCTCTGATCCCAAATATTTAAAAAAATTAGCACTCGAACTTACTTATACTAAATTTTTTCAATTCTATATAAAGTTTGAGAAACATTTTTTAAAACGAATACCCAGCGTTTCAAAAAATCACCTCCTATACTCAATTCTAATATATTTTTTTGTTAATTATATCTATTTTTAATTTTTTGTAAATAGAATAGGAGGCGGTTGAAATAAACCACCACCTATTATCTATTCTAATATTTTGTTGAATTTGTTTTGTAACAAATAGTCGACGGCTAACAAAACCACAACCTATACTTAATTATATCTACTTTTAATTTTTTTGTAAATGGAATAGGCAGCAGCTTTCAAGAACAAATACTCGACGATTTACAAAATCGCCGCCCGCCTATACTTAATTATATCTACTTTTAATATTTTGGTAAATGGAATAGGCAGCGGTTTTCAAAAAAATCGTTTCCTATTATCAATTCTATATATTGTTTTGAAATTTTCAATTATATCTAATTTTTAAATCTTTTGTAAATGGAAAAGAGACAATTTTATTGTAACGCTGTCGTTTATACTCAATTCCATCTATTTTTTAAATTTTGTTTTGTGTAAATGGAATAGGCGGCGCTTTTATAATGAATATTTTTTGTTGTTTATATTTGTAAAAGTACAATATTGGTATTTAATACATCATATGCGGTGTGTAGCGCCCCGTGGCCAACAGGCCTCGTACCTGGGGTTGACTACTATGCAAGTATTGTTCGCTTTGGTTACACCCCACACTTAATGCTCGAGTGTGACCTCACGGTTTTGTCCCTTTCCAGCTAGCTCATACCAACTAGAAAAGGCGGCTGCACAGATAAAGGGACACTTCCTTTTATATATATTCAATAGCCCAAAGACCTGGCCAATCGATGTGGGATATTACATCTGTCCTTCCTTGGGGACCCATCATTCTCGTTAGCATAAAGACTGGTCGGCTCTGATACCACTTTGTAGCGTCCTGTGGCCAACAGGCCTCGTACCCGGGGTTGACTACTATGCAGGTATTGTCTGCTTTGGTTACACCCCGCACATAACACATGAGCGTGCCTTCACGGTTTTGTCCTTTTCCAGCTGGCTCACACCAACTAGAAAATGCGTCTGCATGGATAAAGGGACACTTCCACTTATATCCAATAACTCAAAGACCTGGCCTGTCGACGTGGGATATTACACAGTGATTTTATGCCAAATTGTCGCCTCTACTCAATAATTCTTTTTTTTTTTATATTAATTTATAACCATTGGTTACATTGAAATAAAATACAACATATAATACTAATAATTGTTTTAAGAACTATAGAGGGCCTTTATAATGAAAAAGCACCGGCAAGTTAAATCATTAAAAGGTAATGTGTGCTATTGCTTGAGATTGGAGTGATTGTCTGCTAAACTATGGAAGACTTTGTTTGTATTATGTTATGTTCTATTTTGTGCCTATGGGTTTGTACATATTTGGAATTGTTGAAGAATTGTAATAGCTAGGTTAATGTATTGTTTGAATGGTAGTAGATTATAATAGTTTATCTTTACCTTCCTTTATACTGCGTGCTTGTGTGTTAATAAAAGGTAATAGTTGTTTGACTTTAGTTTATAAGAAGTCTAATAATTAAAATAGTGTGGTATGATAAGCAGATTTAAAAAAGTAGTCAGGGTGGGTTGTATGGCAACACTCAGTTATATTTGCGCCTTCATGGTGCATCATAAATTTTTTAGGTTGCACGATTACCTTTAGCTTGTTAATGGCACAAAAAGTTGCATCAGTGAAGATTTAGTTAATGTATATGGTCTTGACCCAAAAAAAAGAAAAAAAAAGTTGATGTACTTGGTAGGAGTCTAGTCTTCCAGTTTGCCCCTTTTTCTCAGTGTGATGGTTGCGTTTATGCGTTGAAGGAAAATGTTTTGGACAGGTTGGTCCGAGTACTGGTTTGATTGGCGGATTAAAACTGCTCTCATATGGTAGGTCCCATAAGTATGTATGGTTTACCAATATGTGAGTTGAACATGTTTGATGGTCATTTCTATTGTGTATATCTCGTTGAGATATATGAATGGAACTACTCATGCAAAGAAAAAAACAAAAAGATTGGAAGTTTATAAGTAATCGATATCTTAATAAAACAAAAGGTAACCATACTTCCTAAAGTTTGAATATAGTATATATGCTATTAGCTTTACAATGTAATGTAGATCAAGGACTGGTATGTGTTATTCTTATTTCATTTTTATAGTAAGTGTGATATTTATCAATTAGCGAAAGTTACATAGTTTAATTCCATCTAAATATAGAAGAGTATTTCATTTAACTCTACCGTATAAGTTATTCGGCTATTATATTAGAAATTGTATAGATACGTCTTAAACTTAAATGATAAATCGAAAATGTATGATTTAGCAACGCAATCAAGGCAACTTTTTCAATTGCACCACCTAAAACATGTTTAACGAGGTATGAGCAATCACAATTGCTCAGTGAGGGATAAAGTCTAACGGGGCATGCAATGCAGCTGTTAGTACAAATAAAGCATTTTACAACCAAAGAACAATTGAAACAACAAGTTACCACACATTAAAATGACACAATTCACTGTGTTCTTCAATCACGAACCACGAGCCACGAACTGAAATCCCGATGTAATAATGACATTGATATCAATAAGTCGGCATTCCCTTATAACTCCAAAATGGGTGTACTCTGAAATCTTACGTCCCAACTCTCTCTGGGCGGCATCCCAAGCGAGAGAGGGATTGGGCAACCATGGTAGCCGAGGTAGACCCACAAGCCTGATGCCGACTGGCCACGACACTACCATGCCCAAATGGTTGTGTAACCACGATACAATGAACTAAAAATGATAACAATAGAATAAATCAATAAACATATGATTGAGGGACAACAAAGTAGGTTGCCCTCACACACAATACATAGACAATAAGTGCACATAATCTAAGTACAAGTAAATAAACTATTATGCACATAAGGATGAAGTATCCCTCACCTTTACTAAGCTCCAAGATACGAGAAACAACTCAATGGATCAACCCTATCATGCAATAGAATATATATTTATCACGAGGATTCACATAGTTAACATTTATAACCGATATAACCAAGTTTACAACATATAAGCATTTAACAATGTTCGGTCTATATATCATTCAACTAAGCAATATAGCCCTAAAATGCAATAACAATCAATATAGGAAGCATATGGTGCGACATTTCAAGCTAACATAAGTCTAATTCTCAATTTCAACTATTATGCTTAAAATCAATAGAAATTATGCGCCTATGAACTCATATGATAACCAAACTCGAAGCCAACTTCACACCCCATTCAAGGACATTTTATGACCCACTTAAAAGCTACGAAACCCCAGTTCTGCCCACGTTTACCCAAAAACCCCGATTTCTCTCTTACGGTTTTACAAAGGAGCTATATCACTCGAAACTCCAACTGACACCATAAATGCACGGAAAGTGCCTCCATGACCTACTAAGACAAAGCCCTAAATAAAAACAAGCAAACGGACAACTCTGTTTTTCAGCCCCGACTTTAATTAGGTCCGTTTCCATGATTTTCTCAAAAAGTACCTCAATTTTATTCAATATAACATGCCAAAGACCTACACGAGCGAGAAATTCGAAATCCGAGACAAAAATATTTTCTATGTCATTTTCATGCCAAAAATACTATTCAATCATCTTCCCCAAGTGCAATTTTCATTTTCAAGTATTCAACAAGCATTTTAAACCATCAAATATATTCTATGAAGTCATTAGAGCATATAAGAAGCAACGGAACAACAATTAAACCACTACAATATTAGATCACAAAAATAATAATACAAACTTTAATTGAATTTATTACAAGAATGGAATGCACATTTACCTCTTTTGAAGATCAAAGAATGGTCTTAAGGTTCTAAGGATGAAGCACAACCAATGTGGGAAGCAATGGAAGCAAGAATGAAGCAAGGAGCAATTTTGTTTTTGGAGAAGTTACTATTCCCGTAACTCTTTTTTGGCCATTTTTTTTACACCTTTTTTTTTTTGTTTCTTAGCTTATAATGTTCTCATGAGATGGTCAAATAGTGGGTCAAGCAATTAGGGCATTTTAGTAAGGATAAATGGGTCACTTGGGTGATTAAATTTAAGCAAAAAAAATGCCAAAAATCTGGAAAAAATCCCGCTGATACTATTCATCAGACACTTCACAATTTTTTTTACGTTGATCGCGATATGCAATGCACGCACGTTCAGGGGATATAGTCCCTTAAAAATATGTAGTATTTTATAAAATATAAAATGCATGAAAAAGAAACAGTTGAATTTATGAAAATATGAAAATATGAAGTAATTAACTAAGTTACATCTAAGTTGACCATTTAATGAATGCAATTAATGAAGTGTTAGGTTCGGGGTGTCACATCCTCCTCTCCTTACAAAAATTGCATCATCGCAATTTCTTGAGGTGAAATAACTTCCAAGAACTGCAACAGTTTCCGTCAGACTTGAAGCCAAGAAGTGTAATGCCGAAGGAGACTAAGAAAAGGGAACGTCACTGAAGGAAGCCCGAGTGGGGTAGCTAAATAAAGGCTCCTATGAAAATACTCAATAGGAGTCTAGTAAGAATGTCACACGAGGAGGCCATTCACTAATGCTGAGAGAGCACCAAAAGAAATCCCATTAAGAAGAGTATGCAACTAATATCCAAAACGCCCGGATAATATCAAGAAATTCCCAAGAAGAAAGTCCAGTAAATCCCAACTCTAACTGTCAAATAAAGGCTCAAGATTGCCAAATAAATGCCTAATTAGAAGTCCAGCTTGGGACTCCGAGAAAATACCACCAATAAATCTGATTAAGGATGCCAAATAAAGGCTCCGAATAAGTATACGAATCCAGAAGTCCGAATAAGAATCTCTCTAATTATGAATCACCATATAAGAATCCCCAATATGCTCGTTATACCAGTAGTCCAGAGGAAATTCCAAATAATCTCTAGGCAAGAATACCAGACGAAAACACTGGTGAAAATACCCAATAGGAATATCAAGATGTTACCATAGGTAAAATCCCGAACAAGAAATCCAAGTGGGAGTGTGCGCAAAGAATACTGACCAATACTCATAAACATGAATTCTTTCGAATAAGAGTACCAAATAAGACCTCCATATGTGACGCTAACTAGAAGATCTATCCGAGATTCCCAAAAAGGAGTTCCAACCAAGAAGTACCGTTTAAGAAGTGTCAAGAGAGTCCAGATTTAACCTCGGGGCATCAAATACCTTCACTGATCCCAATAGCCGGTTGAACCATTATTCTCTCACCAGTCAGCATCAATGGCCATCTCTTTCAGGGGAGAATGCTTACTTACCGATTTAAGGGGACAATGCATGAATGCCAAGATATCACCTAATGTAATTGATGTAATGTTCATATATCAAGAGATTATGACATATATCACACAAGCTATTATATAACCAGAAGTTTTATAGCACAAAGTTAATCAACAAGATAGTTCAAATACGTACGAGTCACACGCAATGAATATAATTCACAACATAACTATGCCGAGACACTCAAGTATACACGTTACAATCAATATTTCGAACACGTAGCGATTCATGAGATCAATTCGATTCATGATTAGCTATATTACTACACTTGACAAGTATTTAACACATAATACACATCACTATCACATATATCACATATTAAGTTCAGCACACAAGATTGTACAAAAGACACTCACATTCTCAAGGCACACCAAGCATACACCTAATCAAGACACATTTCACAAGCACGCACTCGAGGTTCACTACCCAGCAGTCCGATGACCCTATCCCAGCTGAGAGCATCTAAGCTCTGATACCACTTGTAACGCCCCGATCCCTCATGAGACCGGAGGTTCTAATAACCATGCTTTCTCAACTCAATTTCGACCCAGTCATAAAATTTTAAGGAAACAGACGGAGTCTCCCCTGTTTGTAGGACAAATCAAAACCTGTAAATAGACAACGAAGCCACAAACCACACAAAATCCAACAGCCACAACATTCACCAACTTTAACTCCCCAACATTCCTAACTTCAAGGCCGACCGAGCCTTGAACAAGTCATAGAAAACACACACAAGTATGCATTTATCCACCCTTGAAACCTTATCTTTTAAATCTGCTTATCATACCATACTATTTTAACCATTAGACTTCTTATAAACTAAAGTCAAACAACTATTACCTTTTATTAACACATAAGCACGCAGTATAAAGTAAGGTAAATATAAACTATTACAATCTACTACCATTCACGCAATACATTAACCTAGCTATTACAATTCTTCAACAACTCCAAATATGTACAAACCCATAGGCACAAAATAGAACATAACATAATACAAACAAAGTCTTCCACAGTTTAGCAGGCAATCACTTCAATCTCAAGCAATAGCACACAGCAATCAAGGCAACTCTTCCAACTGCACCACCTGAAACATGTTTAGCAAGGTATAAGAAATCACAATTGGTCAGTGAGGGATAAAGTCTAATGGGGCGTGCAATGCAGCAGTTAGTACAAATAAAGCATTTTACAACCAAAGAACAATTGAAACAACAAGTTACAACACATTAAAATGATACAATTCACTGTGTTCTTCAATCACGAAACACGAGCCACGAACTAAAATCCCGATGTAATAATGACACTGATATCGATAAGCTGGCATCCCCTTATAACTCCAAAATAGGTGTACTCCAAATGTACCCTAAAATCCTACGTCCCAACTCTCTCCGGGCGGCATCCCAAGCGAGAGAGGGATTGGGCAACCATGGTAGCCGAGGTAGACCCACAAGCCTGATGCCGACTGGCCACGACACTACCATGCCCAAATGGTTGTGTAACCACGATACAATGAACTAAAAATGATAACAATAGAATAAATCAATAAACATATGATTGAGGGACAACAAAGTAGGTTGCCCTCACACACAATACATAGACAATAAGTGCACATAATCTAAGTACAAGTAAATAAACTATTATGCACATAAGGATGAAGTTTCCCTCACCTTTACTGAGCTCCAAGATACAAGAAACAACTCAATGGATCAACCCTATCATGCAATAGAATATATATTTATCACGAGGATTCACATAGTTAACATTTATAACCGATATAACCAAGTTTACATCATATAAGCATTTAACAATGTTCGGTCTATATATCATTCAACTAAGCAATATAGCCCTAAAATGCAATGACAATCAATATAGGAAGCATATGGTGACATTTCAAGCTAACACAAGTCTAATTCTCAATTTCAACTATTATGTTTAAAGTCAATAGAAATTATGCGCCTATGAACTCATATGATAACCAAACTCGAAGCCGACTTCACACCCCATTCAAGGATATTTTATGACCTACTTTCGCACACGTTTACCCAAAAACCCCGATTTTGCTCTTACGGTTTTACAAAGGAGCTATATCACTCGAAACCCCATCCGACACCATAAATGCACGGAAAGTGCCTCCATGACCTACTAAGACAAAGCCCTAAATAAAAATGAGCAAACGGACAACTCCATTTTTTGGCCCCGACTTAAATTAGGTTTGTTTTCATGATTTTCTCAAAGAGCACCTCAATTTTATTCCATATTATGTCGATCTAACATGGCAAAGACCTACATGAGCGAGAAATCCGACATCCGAAACAAAAATATTTTCTATGTCATTTTCATGGCAAAAGTACTATTCAATCATCTTCCCCAAGTGACATTTTTATTTTCAAGCATTCAACAACCATTTTAAACTATCAAATATATTTTATGAAGTAATTAGAACATATAAGAAGCAACAGAACAAGCATTAAGCCACTACAATATTAGATCACAAAAATAATAGCACAAACTTTAATTGAATTTAGAATAAGAATGGAATGCACCCTCACCTCTTTTGAAGATCAAAGAATGGTATTAAGGTCCTAAGGATGAAGCACAACCAATTTGGGAAGCAATGGAAACAAGAATGAAGCAAGGAGCAATTTTTTTTTGGAAAAGTTACTATTCCTGTAACTCTTTTTTTGCCATTTTTTTACCCCATTTTTTTTTGTTTCTTGGCTTATAATGTTCTCATGAGATGGTCAAATGGTGGATCAAGCAATTATGGCATTTTAGTAAGGGTAAATGGGTCACTTGGGTGATTAAATTTGAGCAAAACAAAATGCCAAAAATGAAATAATTAGCTAAGTTACATCTAACTTGGCCATTTAATGAATGCAATTAATGAAGTGCTGGGTTCGGGGTATCACACCATAGCCATAAATATTGTGTATTCTCTTGTAGTAAAATAAATAAATAATAGATAGTAAAATAAATATATTGTTATGAAATAATGGATATTCACTATGAAGAACCATGTAATGTTTATCTATGATCACTTATTGTGATAAATAAAGCTTCCTTTTAGAAAAGTAAAGGAACGTGTTATGATGATGATAAGTGGAGGATGACATCACTTGCAATGTCATCAAGTTACTATCTATGCTTATATATAGGAAGAGATTGTGAAACAAAATGTATTAAGAATAATTCAATAAAATTCTCTTCTCTCTCTTGTCTTCTCTCTATATTTTCGATGTCATCAAGTTACTATCTATGCCTATATATAGGAAGAGCTTGTGAAGCAAAATGTATTAAGAAGAATTCAATAAAATTATCTTCTCTCTCTTGTCTTCTCTCTATATTTTCTTCTTTATTATTGTATTTGATAGTTATTTTATAACACGTTATCAGCACGAGTCTCTACCAATTGTTACTATGCAAAGAATTTTTGGCCTTCAGGGAACAAACGTGAAACATCATAAGTCTGCAAGTAACTTTCCTCCCTCACTTCTCTTTTATCAATAACATTCATCTATGTTATCTTTTTTTATGCAAAATACAACTAGCTTCACAGTTGCATCAGTTTTGTTTATATGATTATGTGGATGAGTATTCAGAAATGACCAACAAAAGAGAATGGACTCAATAAGGTTCCTTTTTTATATATATATCTCTACTATTTATCAGATTGATTGAGTGGAAATTTAGTAATAATTCCTATATGTCTTTAGCATACTTAATGCTACGTATTTGCCTTTAATTTCTTTTCTAGGTTTTGTTTTGAAGATTTCACTAATTTCCCCTTACTTTAAGAAATGTACAATTATAGACAAAATAAAATCCAACATTAGAAATGTGACTTAACAATTTCACTTCAAGTTATTTATGCTTGTACACTTTAAGTTCTGCTTGTAGTTCTTCTTGTATATTTCAAGTACTATAAATCGATTTATAACAAACTTTAACAAATATTTTAATTTTTGGATTTATGTTTCATAATCTTCCGTAAGCCAAACAATAAATAAATAAATAAAATAGCTTCAAAATTTGAAAAAGAAAGAAAATCATGCTCTGCTAGAAAGACTAACTTACCTGATTTTCGGAGATCTAAATTTACCTTTTGGTATTACATACTCTATATTTATATGGACCTGATCTTTGAGATATTCAACATTATGTTTCGGCTGCCCTTATTTCTTGTATTGTGGACTCAGAAACTTGAAGGAATTAAGGGAACTGGACTTTGTAAGAACAAAATTATCTTGTAGAATTAATAAGAATATGTTGCAAATTCTATCATGAAACTCAAATGCCATAAGTTTGAAAATATATCACTGCAAATGATTTTGGTCAATAAAGTTTCGCAAATTTCTACTATTATGTTTTGAGAGGCAGAAGCTTTACAATTTTAATGTAAGAGATGAATGTTCAAACCATTTTGAAATTTGGGAAATTGGTAAAATGCAAATGGGAGAAGACATTTCCAAACCCGGGAAAAAAAAGGAGAGAAAGGGTATACTAATATGGGTAAAGAGTGAGTAATATGTTTTTTTTTACGTTGTGAAAAGATATGTAGATAATTATTGCCTTAATAACTTTATTAGTTAGTGGGACCATTAGCATCTTTTCATTAAATCAACTTATTTGATTCATCCTATCGTTTAAGCTACTTAAAGTCAAGAATTGTGTTTTATTGGACCATATATGGCCTACACATTATAACCTATGGAAGTAATGTTATTACTTTAGTATTTGGCTTTATACTAGATGCTAAATAATTTTGTAAGTACAATCATTAATTAAAGCTTTATTTTTCAAAGGTATGTTTTTATAATCCTAAAGGCATGTGACTCGAACAACATCAAGATGACACAATATGGTTTCTGGTTAGGTTAGGAAAGGTTTATATTTGAATGCTATTGGGTTATTTATTGATATTAGTAGAACCAAACGTTAATGAGCATGATTGGTTATAACCTTAATTTAAGAAAGACAGTTTTTTTATTGTTTTGCTCTATGTTTTGAGGGAGAAAGAGAATAAGAGATAGTGATCCAAGTATTATATGCATTAAAGTGATCACTTATATGGGTGTATTGAAAATGAAAGAGGAATTATTGAAAAATTCCATTGAACTCCCGTTGATGAGTAGAAGATAGTTGATCTATAAAAATTTTATACTTTGACACGAAAAGATTTATTATTTGGCACATCACATTGGACATCTAAGTGCAGTGATGATGAAAAAAAATTTATTGAAAATTCAAATGGGCACTGATTAAAGAATCAAATGATTCTATTGTCAAATAAATTTTTTTATTTATTGATTATGCCCAACGAAAATTGATCTAAAGCCACCCCCTACTAAAATGGATATCGGAACTCCTGTATTTCTAGAAATGATTCAAGGGGATATATGTGAGCCTATAATGTGGATCATTTCGATATCCTATGATATTAATCAATGTCTCAATATGATAGTCACATGTGTGCTTATTATCTATTTAGAATGCGGCATGCAAGAACACATTATCAGAATATGAATAGTAACTCGTATAAATAGTACTGTATGAACAGTACAATGTCATACAGTACGATGAATAGTATCGTATGAATAGTACTATAGTGGAGTCACCATGTAATATTTGAACAATAATGTGTCGGATACTATATAAATAATGACACGTAAATAATAACTGCATAGTCACTATGGACATAATTTTTTCGATAATCAAGATCACTCATCTTGATAATAATAAAAAAAAAATCACATCCTATTCATTTAATAATATTGTATATTAGGATTAGTGATGAGCATTACGTGACTCACACACATAGGGTCTAGCGGGATGTTTCAATAATTACTTGAAACTAATTGCTAGACCAATATTATTAAGAACTAAGTTGCATAGTCCTACTTAGGGATGTGTTATATTACATATTGCAATGATTATTCAAATAAAGCGAACCGTTTGAGTTATATACTCCCTGTTATTCAAAATCCATCCATGGATGTTTTGCGCAATATATATTTCTATTGCTCCCTCATAAGCGCATAAAAATGGGTTTATAAAAGATATTGATAATTTATCATATAAAACACCGTCAAATATTATATATGGGGTCAGTTTCGATAGCATATTTTGCTAATTAATTCTCAATATCAGGGGGAGAAAAATAAAAGTTGGAAATATAGGAAATTCTATAGAAAGCATTATCATATAGATCCTCGTATAATTAATATGAAGTTTATAAAATGCATTCCCGAATGTAAAGATTGTGACTAAACTCACATATACCAGCTTTAATTGCTCCTACATATCAAAATTGATATTTCAATAGAGAAATAATGTCTGCTATACATCGAAAGTGTGGTAGACATATCAGTTCCAAAGAAAAAGGAGCCTTATATGCGAGTTGGCATTTTGAATTATTTGATATCTTGAAGATGTCAAGACAATTAATTGAAAAGATAACTGAGAAATATTACTCAACGAGAGCATCAGGTACCTGAATATGATATGAATATTGAATGTATTGAGAATAAAGAGTTCTCACTTAGTTATACTACTTATGGAAAATAATGGAACCGAAAAGAGAAATTGATCATGATCAACCATTTAAAAAATACAGTAGCTACTGAATTTATGAAAGAAATTGAGGATCTTGAATTGAAATCCATGTATACAAGAATGTCGACAAATACATGATTGGCCAACATAACTGACGAGACGCAATCCATGCGTAAAATAAGTGCACATGAAATATGTATGGTTGTTGAAATGCACATGAAATATGTATAGTTGTTGATGAGATTGAGGGAGAACATTGTACGAAATCAATCCCACATCACTATGAGAAATTTTAAGGAATTAATCATAACAGTTGTCTTTCCCTTAAATTGTTTAAAGGTAAACAAGGAATGGGTTAGTACGCTATATAATTATACCTTGGTGTATATTCTCCGGAAAAATCATATTGATATCAACTTGGTAATTTTTGAAAAATGAATTCATATGTGTCTTGTGAATATGGTAATAGTTTACCTATATAAATCATATGATAATATTATTGAAGTCTCATAAAGACTCTATAGGCTTGAAGCATATATTCACGTGATAATAAAATTTATATTGAAGTCCTGGAAGGACTGTATATGCTTGAAGCATATGAATGAAAATCTCGAGAAATTTATTTAATTACAAAGATCTTTGTATGGAAGAAAATATTATGGAAGATTGTGATAGAATTTTCTTAGAATATGATGATATCATGACATATTTGCTTTTGATTATCATATGCATTTGTTATATATGTTGATAAATACTATAATGACTCACCAAGAGTTATTCGGTCCCGGAGTACCATATTTGAGTATAATTAATGCATTAATATATCTTGTTCATAATACAATATAGTATATTGTGTTTTGGTTAATTTGTTAGCCAGGTATAATGCAGCTTCAATCTGAAGGATCATGCTATATATATGTGGAATATCTCATATGAACTTATCTTATCCAAGAACATTGAAATAATATATTTTGGTTCTACAAATGCTGACCATTTATTTGAACCCCACAAAGTAAGATCACTGACAACCTATGTATTCACTTGTAGTGACAAGTATATCGTGGCGAACCATGAAACAGATCATTAATACTTCATTTTGAAATCATGTTGAGATTATGACAATTCATGTGGCTAGTTGAGATCTGTTACCAATGAATCATGTTGCAATGATGGGAAGAAGATATTTCTGTGTTGTACTTTTATTCCTTCACCAAAGTTTTTTCCCACAGGGTTTTTCCTGGTAAGGTTTTAACGAGGCAGACCAAATACAAGCATGTCACACTGAAACTCTATTTGAACATGAAACTTAAAATGGACATGACATAAATGTTCATCAAATTCAAAGTCAAACAAAACATTACAGGATCCACAGAAGCATTGCCAACGATGAGCTAGCTACCAAGATAGAACTTTGTGATCATTATTAATATGTCTACATGATGGGGAGCCTTATACGAACTGTACTTTTTTTCCTTTGCACAGGTTTTGTCCTACTGGATTTTCCTGGCAAGGTTTTAATGAGGCAGTACAAGAAGCATATACAATGAAGAACCATGTAATATTTATCTAGGATCACTTATTGTGATATATAAAGCTTCCTTTTAAAAAAGTAAAGGAACTTGTTATGATGATGATAAGTGGAGGATGACATCACTTGTGATGTCATCAAGTTACTATATATGCCTATATATAAGAAGAGATTGTAAAGCGAAATGTATTAAGAAGAATTCAATAAAATTCTCTTATCTCTCTTGTCTTCTCTCTATATTTCTTCTTTATTATTGTATTTGATAGTTATTTTATAACATATATAGTTTTGTAGTAAAATTAAATTGAATACACTAACTATTTATAAGAAAAATTACATGTACAAATTATAATATCAAGATGGGCTTTATCTAGGCTCGAATTGGGCCTGAGCTGGGCTCGAACTGAGCCTATGCTGAGTTCAAGCTAGGATGGGCTGAGCTTATAGGTTGAGGTGAGCTGGACTTAGGCACAAATGAGTTTGGACACAAATGGATTGGGTCAAAAATTATATGACCCACCTCGACCTACCTATATGTAGTGGGTTGAGCTGAGTCGAACCCACTTTCATTCGAGTAGGGCTAAGCCCAAATTTTCGTGTATTAAACTGAATTTAGCCTGTGTCGATCCGACCCAAATACCACCTCTATTGTCAGCTAGTAGATCTCTTTACAAAGTCTATGGCATGCACTCGCTTCGAGCAACTTTTGTCCAATCTCAACTTAATTCCAAACTACTGCTTCGATTGAAGGAGGATGTTAGCAATATAGTTACCACATTAGCAAAATCAGGAAATGTATTCGCTCACATCTAATAAAATAAACTAGTTTTGCAAATATTTTAGAGTAAATGGTCTCTTATTTTTGGGCTTTGTAATTTTTTCGTCTTTTATTTATCAAATATGATAAATTAGTATTTTATCTTTAAATCTTTGACAATATTAATCCTTTTAACAAATTGTTTAACGTCTATTACATGCGTCTGTCATGTGTGCACTTACCTAGCCCTTTTAACAAATACGTTATGTTTGTTAAAATAATATTCTTTATACTTATTTATCATTAAATATTTTAAATCTTGATCCTCCCTACATTAAATTCTTAGTTTCACCCTTAATCAAATTAATACTTGTGAAGTTGAAATGTGCATGTGTATTCAAAGATGACAAGATATATACTCATTGAATATTATGTAAGATCTAAATCCCAGACAAAAGACGGCATCATTTAACATATATCTCACCTACGATACTTAGTCAACAGCACACTTCCTTGGAATGGTCAGCTTGGCAGAACTTTATCCTCTTGACTTTAAGTTAGTCAACAGCACACTTCCTTGGAATAATCAGCTTGGCAAAACTTTATCCTCTTGACTTTAAGCTAATGAGATGGCCTTAATAATTGCCAGTGCAAACAAATTTCAACGCATCCTAATCTTTTAATATGTCTAAACCATTATGCAGTCAACTTATTTTTGTCCCATATAACATGAAAGTCGAGATACTTCATGACTACCACTAGCGACAGCAATTGACGGTTCAATTGTCAAAGTTACTACTCATATTAGCGCTAATGAATTGTATAAAGAATCAATCTATTTAGGTGTGATCTATCATTTAACTTATTGATTCACTCATATGATCAAGCGCATTTTGAAAATGTGTATATTTAAAAATATTTGTAGATTAAAAAATTAATTTAATTATCACTTTTAAAAATTAGTTGTATATGAGTTTTAAAATAAAAATCTTATATTTGTCACTACACTTATCTCAATTTCAAATAACATATATAACTCATGGCTAAGTCACTTATCTCATTGTCAATTCATGTATTTAAAACTACTTCTTTCATGTATTTAAAATTACTTATTTAAACTGAACAACACGTGATGGTGTTAAAATATATAATATTTCTCACTAAAATTCAAAACTATTTTTAAACATTTTTTCTAACACTAATTAATTTAGAATGAAAACTCATAATAATTAACAAAAATGTCTATTGGTCCCACGGTAAGCTAGTGACGGAATACAAATAATCATCTTCATACCATTGCCAAAATAATCCAATGAAAAAGCAACCATGAACCACCACCATTTTCTTGTCCTCTCTCTCCCAGCTCAAGGGCACATCAATCCTACCCTCCAACTAGCCAAAATCCTCGCACGTAATGGTGCTCGAGTGACCTTTGCCACCACCGTGGTTGGCCTCCATAGCATGAAGATCCTCCCCGCCTACCAGGGACTGTCCTATGCCTCTTTCTCCGATGGCTGTGACGATGATCCCTCCAGGATTAGCTTTGATTCCACCAAATACATGGCCGATTTCAAGCGTGTTGGCTCTCAAACTCTCACTAGCCTCCTCAGGACTCTCTCCGATGAAGGCCAACCCATTACCTTCATAATCTACACCGTCTTGCTCCCGTGGCCTGCCATGGTAGCACGTGAGATGCACGTGCCATCTGCTTTTCTTTTTATCCAATCTGCTACTTCATTTGCTATTTTTCACCACTTCTTCAACAGCCATGATGGTATTACTACAAACATTGACCCCTCCTCAATTTCCATTACATTACCTGGATTACCATTGTTTTCTTGCAATGATATACCTACTTTCCTCTTACCTACAAATCAATATCATGCTCCTTTGGCGCCTGCTTTTCAAGAACACATACAAGTCTTGGAGCAAGACCCTAAACCTTGTGTACTAGTCAACACCTTTGATTCCTTAGAAAGAGAACTACTCAAAGCCATTGCAAACATAGATGTAATAGCCATCGGGCCATTAATACCATCTGCTTTCTCTGATGGTAATGACTTAACAGACAAGTCTTTCGGTTGCGATTTGTTCGAGAGCAACAAAGACTATATCAATTGGCTAGACTCGAGGGAAGATCATTCGGTGGTATATGTTTCGTTTGGAAGCTTAGTACAGTTACAGAAAGAGCAGAAAGAAGAGATGTTGAATGGCTTGGTAGAAAGTGGTAGGCCATTTGTGTTTGTGACAAGATCATCACCAAATAGCGAAGAAGGCCAAACGATGGTTGAAAATGGTTTGATAGAGAATGGATTAATAGTTCCATGGTGTGCACAGATAAAAGTGCTTTCTCACAAGTCAGTTGGGTGCTTTGTGACACACTGTGGGTGGAATTCAACTATGGAGAGTATGGTTTCTGGTGTGCCAATTGTGGGATGCCCACAATTTTCAGACCAGCCTACAAATGCAAAGCTAGTGGAAGAGGTGTGGTGCAATGGGGTGAGAGCAGCAGCCAATGAAGAAGGGGTGGTGGAGAGAAAAGAGATAAAGAGGTGCTTAGATATAGTAATGGGAGATGGAGAAGAAGGGGAATTGATAAGAAAAAATGCTCTAAAATGGAGAAGTTTGGCTGTTGAAGCAGTTAAGGAAGGTGGTTCTTCTTACAATAATCTGAAAATGTTCTTAGAGTCTCTTTGGTAGACAATTCTCCTATCTAATAATCTGGTGCTATATACTAATAGGAGTGAAATCTCTTCCATGTGAAGCCCTTCTAAATAAATATGTGGATAGAACCTGTTATCATGTTAACGTATGTACATATGGTGTTTGTATTATGTATCTCTAATTGCGTTCACCATTATTCTTTTCCCATAGTTAGCATAGTTTGGAGCCCAAGCAGCCTTACATCTATATAAGGCCCTGTGTACGTTATAATTCACACAATACTTTTCTCTTTAATAAAATCTTTCAGTCTTTCTCTCATTCATGGAATCTCTATTCTATTTTGACATGGTATCAGAGCTACCATTTTGGTAGTCTGTGCCACTGTCATCGCATCATCTCTATCCATATATCGCAATAAAACATCAAAAATTGGTATATTATGGGATTTTTTTATTTTTTTTATTTCACCGCCTTAGGCCACACGCTACACCTCGTAGTGCTCGTCTAGATAATTTCGAAAATACCAAGATCGTCAACAAACTCTTCCGAATGCACTTGTAATTGCCAGTCAAAGTTTTAGCATTGTTTGACCTCTTCAGCAATTTTCAATCAGCCAAACAGGGCTTTGCTGACATTATCCAGTAGCAGTGCTGACATCAGCCCTAACCACATCAACATCTAGACATTGGTACATTAGCATTCAATCATCGCCACGTCAGCATACATGTCAGCATCTAGTCTGCACCTAGTCAGCTGACATTTGTTTGCCCAGTCAATGCCACATCAGTGTTCTTTGTCACGTCATCACAACCCCAAAAGAGAAAAAAAGGGGGCAAACCCTTCCCAAGGTTTGTTGAGGTCCTGAGTCCATTGTTTTCGTCTGTTTCTTCAAATTGTCACTCTAAATATCTTTTTTTGGACCTACAATGGAGCATGTGGATGTCTTAATGAATAATACAACATCTCACTTATCTTCTCAACATGAGTGTAAGTGTTGTCATCTCTCTGGTCACTCTTTCTTGCACTGTCCTACTCGAACTTGTTTCTTTTGCAAGAAAATTCGTCTTAGCCATTACCTACATGAGTGCTATTGGAATCCCAACATAAATTCTTAGAGACATCGACCAAATGATGGTTCCTTCAAGGCTCAGAGTACATTAGGCACCTTCTTTGATCCTCATTCCTCATCTCTATCAGTTGCAAGCCTCTGATATCTCTTTAAATCGATTTTAGCCTAGTGTAGTCATTCTCCGTCTACTGTTCTCTCTGCCACACTCGATAAGTCTTTTTGGTTCTTTGATACTGCTTGTTGCTAACCATATGACTCCTTATTCTTCTTGTTTAACTAATAAAGTCATCAGTTCTTCCACACCTTCTATCTATACTGCTGACGGTACATCCATGCTCGTGAGTATTATCGGTTCTGTGTCTACATCTCAAGTTTCATTCCCAGATACTTATCTTGTCCTTAAACTCATCCTTAACCTCATCTCTGTTGGTCAATTGTGTGAATTTGGTCTCACTACCACATTTTCTGCTTCTAGTTGTCGTGGAAAGGACCCTCAGACAAGATAGACTCTTGGGATAGGCTATAAAGTTGGGCGACTCTTTGAGCTTGTTAGCCTCACCTTCCTTCTCACGTAAGCATTGTTATATCAGTTACCACCTCATCAGATTATCCCTCTCTTCACTTATGGCATTCTAGATTAGGTCATACCTCTTTAAAAAAATTATAGACCTTAGTATCTAGTGGTGCATTAGGCAAACCTTGTATGCCTCATTTTGATTGCTTATCATGTAATCTTGGGAAATAACTTGTTTTACGTTTTAATAAAAGTGACTTTTCATCTATTGTGTGTTTTGATTTGGTCTACTCTAATATCTAGGGTCCTTCTCCTACATCTACCATGGGAAGTTCTCAGTACTTTGTAATATTTATCGATGACTTTTCTAGATCTACTTTGATATACCTTATGCCTAGTAGGTCTGAATTATCTCACATCTATTCTGAATTTACTGCTATGATTTTTACCATTCAAACAACGTATTAAGACTTTTGCTACAGATAATTCCATGAAGTATAAAGAGTCAACCTTCATTGCCCTTTTCCATCAACATGGAACTATTTTATACCGTTTTTGCCCTCACACATCTCAACAAAATAGACGTGCAAGCGAAAACATTGCCACATTCTTGACATCACTCGCACATTTCTCATTTCTGCCTTATGTCCCAAGCGCTTCTGGGGAAAGGCTGCGCTCATTGCTGTTTACATTGTAAATCGTTTGTCTTATCCCATTCTCAATAACCTTACTCCTTATGAACATCTTTATGGTCATCCACCTGACTATGGTCACCTTCATTTTTCGGTTGTGCATGTTTTGTCTCACTTCTTCCCCAGGAACATACCAAACTTGAACCTTGAGCCCGTTTATGTTGTTTCTTAGGTTAGGGTATTAAATACAAGGGATATTAGTGATGGGATCCATCATTATAATGCCTTCGAGTCTCTTGTCATGTTATTTTTTAGAAGAATAAGATGTTTTTCTCTTTCTCACCATTCCATATTCCTCATGCTGTCTTTACCTCATACTTCATAAATCCTTCCCTTTCCTTATTTCCTGATGATAACAGTGACACAGGTACACATACAAGTCCTAACTCCACGCTTATCGCGACCCTTCTTAAGAAGACTATCCCACCTGATGTGTTTGTGCCCGATGACGAGACCTTTTCTGCTGCTTTACCCCTTATCTCTACTAAGTCATCCCTTTCTCGATCCACCCGATTAAGATCAATTCCTCCTCATATTCTTGATTATCACTGCTTTTCCACTATTCTTTTACTCCACGAGCCTCAATCTTATCGTGAGGGCAGTTTTGACCATTTATGGCAGTAAACTATGACAGATGAATGTAGCCTTGGAAGCCAAGCATACCTGGGATTTGGTCGATCTTCCTCTATGAAATAATGCTATGGGACACAAATAGGTATACATGATTAAGACTCGATCTGATGGTTCGATAGAGCGATACAAGGCTCAGTTGGTGGCAAAAGGTTTTACTCAGGAGTATAGCATCTACTATGAGGAGACCTTTGCCCCATGTTGCTCGTCTCACTTCTGCTCACACACTTATTGTCGTTATTGTAGTTAGACAGTGGAAGTTATTTAAGATAGATGTTAAAAATGTGTTCCTCAATGGTGATCTATATAGGAAGTATTTATGAAGCCTCGTCCAGACTACCATCATCAGCCTCACAAGGTGTGTCGACTTCGTCGTGCTTTTTATGGTCTCAAGCAAGCCTCGCAAGTTTGGTTTTCCAAATTCAGCTCTGTTATTACTGAGTTCAACTTCAGCTCGAGTAACTATGACTATGCTTTCTTCATTCATCGTTCTGGCTCTGGTGTAATTATGTTGCTCTTATATGTGGATGATATGATTATCACTAGAGATGACCTTTCTGGTATTTCTGATCTCAACCAGTTTTTGAGTAGCCATTTTGAGATGAAATATCTTGGTGCCCTTAGTTATTTTTTGGGATTGAAGTATCATCTGATTCTATTGGCTATTATCTCTCTCAGGCCAAGTATCCTTTTGACCTCTTTGCTAGTGCAGCCCTCACCAACAGTAAGACTGTCGTCACTCCACTCGATCCCAGTATTCGCCTTACTCCGACAGAAAGGACACCTCTTTAGGATGCATCTTTGTATCGTAATTTAGTTGGCAGTCTTATCTACCTCACAGTGACTCGACTTCACATTGTATATGTTGTTTACTTGGTTAGTCAATTTATGTCTACTACTCGCAGTTCTCACTATGTTGCAGTTCTTCGCATCCTAAGCTATCTTAAGGGCACCGTGTTTTATGGTCTCTTCTTGTCTACCAGCTCATCCTTAGTCCTTCACGGCTACTCTGATACAGATTGGGCTGGGGATCTTATTGATCGTCATTCATTGATGGGATACAACTTTATTCTTGGTGAATCTCTCTTCTCTTGGCGCAACAAAAAGCAAACTGTTGTTATCCGCTCTAATTCTGAGGCAGAATACTGTGTTCTTATTGATGTAACTCGAGAGGTAATTTGGCTTTGTTGGCTTCTTTCTGATATGGGTACTCCTCAAGCTTCAGGGACTGTCCTCTATTGTGACAATCAGAGTGCCATACAGATTGCTTACAATGATTTTTTCATGAACGCACTCATCACATTGAGTGTAATTGTCATTTCATTCACCAACATTTGGTCAATGGTACTACCAAACTTCAGTTTACTCTTTGCGCTGATCAACTTGCAGATCTCTTTACCATTGCTTACCCTCTAGGGCTTCTCCAAGAATTAATTTCCAAACTCAAGCTTGTGTCCTTGGCACTACCTTGAGTTTGAGGGGAATGTTAACGTATGTACATATCGTGTTCATATTATGGATCACTAATTGCCTTTACCATAGTTAGTCTCTTCCCATAGTTAACATAGCTTGGAGCCCAAGTAGCCTTACATCTATATAAGGCTCTATTTACATTGTAATTCACACAACACTTTTATCTGCAATAAATAATTTCAGTCTTTCTCTCATTCATGAAATCTCTATTCTATTTCGACATATCATATGTGAATTTTACCCCTCTCATATAACTTTTTTGAACTGAAGTATATCTAAGACAAGCTGTTAATTTTTCTTGATTTATGTGTCAATTTTTTAACATTTTAGTTAATCAAGTTTGTTTTTTCCTATTTCTGCCATCTTAATTAAGAGCTGGAATTTTTTTTAAAAAGTTAGCAGATTGGTTCAACAACGAGATAGGAGTGGGTTCTACGTATGTGTGGAGCCTATCCCACATTAGAGTTCGACTAGTCGTTTAACATTTTGAAAAGCCTCCATAGGAGCTTTGAACAAAAAATAAATAAATTAGAGCACGTGTTAGATTTTCTTGATCTTAGAACTTAGAGTAATGCTTTATGCGCGACAAGTAATTCATTATTCTTACAAATCAATGCAATTTTTATATGAATTAGTACGAGTCGTTTCCAACCCAATCATGGCAGGCTTTGATGAAACTAATCAGTCCCTGGGAAAAACTTCTCACACAAAATCATATAAAGCAATGATACAGAAAATCGCTCATTTCAATTATAGAACTATTTTTCTATTTATTGATATTTGAAAATATCCATGTTGGGTTACGTGGTCCCTCTCCAATAACTGTGACTACTATAATACTAGGTTTAACTTATATATTTGTATTTTAAAAAATAATAATATCATCTTAAGACAATCTCACATATTGAATATAGTATGGAAGTCTTTTTCTTGTCATTTAATTTGATAGGAGTAAGTGCTTCGAGACATGCAAGTTTACATATAAAATAAATAAGACACTAATTTGATCATTATAGGTCCAATTCAAGTTTGATTGAGTTTCTCAGAGTATCAACTTAATCGATAAATAAAATCTTTTAATTACAACACTTTGTGATATGCGAGGAAATATGCGACATATTAAAGATATATGTCACACTATATTATGCTAGGAAATATGCTATGATAAATGTTAAATGTTATATTATGTGTACACAAAAGACTATGCGCAAGTCAAAGACTTTTTGGTCTAACAGCATGACACTCGCAGTGTTTGAGAGAGGTTGTGAGTTTGAGTCTCGGTGGCTACATCAAAAAAGACTGTGCGCAAAGAAGATGGTCTGTCATGAAATATGCTAGTAAACATGTCACACAATGAAGATATCATGTATGTGGTATTCATCCATTGTTCAATTTCACTAGTAGGCTAAGTTAGTTTTGAGATTTGCACTTGGATAATTTTTATGTTTTTAAATGAGTGACGGTGAATTTTGAACTCACGACTTTTTTGGTATCTAGACTCTCATACTATGTTAAGTTACCACCTCATCTAAAATCTTAAGTTATTAGAGAGAGTTTTATTATATTATTTATTATCATCAATACATAACTCTTACGAGAAAATTCTATGTTATCTTTGGAAATTGTGACTTTCATAAATAACCCAATTGAAATATATCAACGGTCATTTTGGTTATTCTGAAAAAAAATTTATTTAATATAAAAATTTTGTATAGATAAGGTACGTTTGTCAAACGATGCTGACTCCTTTAGATGGAAAAACTACTCGGACGAGGTTTGTGTAATTTCAAATAATTAAAGAACTATCACACAGTTAGCTAAAAATATGATGGAAAGGTTTTCTATTTGGTTTATGACTTACTATAATGCTTAAAAATATATTACTTTTATTTGATCATTTAATTCAAAAAACAAATTAATTGTATTCAATCTAACCAAACTGGACTTGTAGCTCGAAGAAGGAGTTGGTTGGACTATGAGCTCGAGCCTGTTTGAATAACACTTTTGTGGGCTAAGCTCAAGGATAGGCCACGCAGCTCACATGGCCTATTAGGATACTTATCCTCTTGAGCACATTTCCTTGGAATAATCAGCTTGGCAAAACTTTACCCTCTTGACTTTAAGCTAATGAGATGGCCTTAATAATTGCCAGTGCAAACAAATTTCAACGTATCCTAATCTCTTAATATGCCTAAACCATTATGCAATCAACTTATTTTTGTCCCATATAACATGAAAGTCAAGACACTTCACGACTATCACTAGTGACCGTAATTGTCGATTCAATAGTCAAAATTACTACTTAACACTAATTAATTGTAAAAAGAAGTCAAGACACTTCACGACTACCGTTAGTGACCGTAATTGCCGGTTCAATAGTCAAAGTTACTATTTAACACTAATTAATTGTAAGAAGAATCAATAATTCTTAATACAGTATCAAAACTGTAGTCTTGATCTAATTATATTCATTTACATGTGACCTATCACTCAACTAATTGGTTCACTCATATGATCTAGCTCACCTCATTTTTTTTTTTTAAATGTGTATATTTAAAGATATTTTTAAATTGAAAAATTAATTTAGTTATCACTGCTAAAAATTAGTTGTATATAAGTTTTAAATTATGGCATTAGCTCTCACGGAATAAAAATCCTATATTTGTCACTACACTTATCTCAATTTCAAATAACATATGTAGCTCATTGTTGACTTATTTATCTCATCGTCAGTCCATGTATTTAAAACTACTTCTTTAAATTGGATAACGTGTGAGAGTGTTAAAATATATAATATTTTTTAATAAAATTCAAAACTATCTTATATAATCTTAAACACTCTTTCTAATACTAATTAATTTAATTTAGGATGTAAACCCACAATAACTAACAAAAATGTCTATTAGTCCCACGGTAAGCTAGTAACGAATATAAATAATCATCTTCATACCATTGCCAAAATAATCCAACAAAAAAGCAACCATGAACCACCACCATTTTCTTGTCCTCTCTCTCCCAGATCAAGGCCACATCAATCCTACACTCCAACTAGCCAAAATCCTCGCACGTAATGGTGCACGAGTCACCTTTGCCACCACCGTTGTTGGCCTCCATAGGATGAAGACCCTCCCCGCCTACCAAGGACTGTCCTATGCCTCTTTCTCCGATGGCTGTGACGATGATCCCTCAAGGATTAACTTTGATTCCACCAAATACATGGCCGATTTCAAGCGTGTTGGCTCTCAAACTCTCACTAGCCTCCTCAGGACTCTCTCCGATGAAGGCCAACACGTTACATTCATAATCTACGCCCTCATGCTCCCGTGGGTTGCCACGGTAGCGCGTGAGATGCACGTGCCATCTGCTTTTCTTTTTATCCAATCTGCTACCTCATTTGCTATTTTTCACCACTTCTTCAACAGCCATGATGGTATTACTACAAACATTGACCCCTCCTCAATTTCCATTACATTACCTGGATTACCATTGTTTTCTTGCAATGATATACCTACTTTCCTTTTGCCTAAAAATCAATATCATTCTACTGCGGCGCCTGCTTTGCAAGAACATATACAATTCTTGGAGCAAGACCCTAAACCTTGTGTACTAGTCAACACCTTCGATGCCTTAGAAAGAGAACAACTCAAAGCCATTGAAAACATAGATATAATAGCCATCGGGCCAATAATTCCATCTGCTTTCTCTGATGGTAATGACTTAACAGACGAGTCTTTTGGTTGTGATTTGTTCGAGAGCAACAAAGACTATATCGATTGGCTAGACTCGAGGGAAGATCATTCAGTGGTATATGTTTCATTTGGAAGCATAGTACAGTTACAGAAAGAGCAGAAAGAAGAGATGATGAATGGCTTAGTAGAAAGTGGTAGGCCATTTTTGTGGGTGATAAGATCATCACCAAATAGTGAAGAAGCAAAAACCATGGTTGAAAATGGTTTGACAGAGAACGGATTAATAGTTCCATGGTGTGCACAGCTGGAAGTGCTTTCTCACAAGTCAGTTGGGTGCTTTGTGACACACTGTGGGTGGAATTCCACTATGGAGAGTATTGTTTCTGGTGTGCCAATTGTGGGCTGTCCACACTTTTCAGACCAGCCTACAAATGCAAAGCTAGTGGAAGAGGTGTGGCGCAATGGGGTGAGAGCAGCAGGCAATGAAGAAAGGGTGGTGAAGAGAAAAGAGATAAAGAGGTGCTTAGATATCGTAATGGGAGATGGAGAAGAAGGGGAATTGATAAGAAAAAATGCTCTAAAGTGGAGAAATTTGGCTGTTGAAACTGTTAAAGAAGGTGGTTCTTCTTACAATAATCTGAAAATGTTCTTAGAGTCTCTTTGATAGAAAATTTTCCTGTCCGATAATCGGGTAAATGTATGGATAGAACCCATTATCGGATGTGAATTTTGTAGGGAGATCACTTGATAAGGAAAAATATTTGTACTGAAATATATTTATTTGTGAAAGAAAGTATATTTTTGTGTTTAATTGTCACCTTGAAAATTATTTTCTATATTCGGTGATCATAGTGAAAAACATTTCTCAACAATAAACATTTTTAAACGCACACATTCACATAAGAGTGTGTTTAGGAGTGTGGAGTAAAAATTGTTTTATGGACTAAAAAGATATAAAAATATTTTACACTCTTTATAATTATATATTTTTTATATTTAAATATATTTTAGTGTTAATGACTTTCCGTGTTACCAAACATTAGAAAATTAATCAAATATTATTTAAGAAAAAGTTTTACGTCAAAAAAACAAAGCCCAAGTGACTATGTTTTGTGAAGGAGCAAAAGCATGCCACTGCTTTCAAATTAAAAATCGAGAAAGTATGTATAAACAAGTTAAGAAGAGGAACTGCATATAGTTCGATTCCTTGAATCTATGCATGATTAATTCTACGGGTTAATGCCACTTTTTATTTTTTATCTTTAATTTTATTGATACTTTGATTTTTTATTTTCAAAAGTGAGACATTTTAGTCCCTTATCGTTTAAAGTTAAGACACCGTTAGTCTTTTTCACTCAATTCGTTAATTTTTTAACAGGAAAATAAAACACATGTGCTGCACATGTGCTTCTCCAGTTAAAAAATTAACGGATTGAGTTAAAAAATTAATGGATTAAGAGAAAATGACTAATGGTGTCCCAACTTTAAAAAATAAAAGACCGAAATGTCTCACTTTTGAAGATAAGAGACCAAAATATCAATGAGGTCAAAGATAAGGGGCCAAAAGTGGTATTAACCCTTAATTCGACTCTGTGATTTAATAGTCTCATTTTAGAAAACCATTGTCAGATAATATGTATACAACATCCGCTTCCACTCATAGTGTTAGAATATAACACTTGTCTCATATTAAAAAATCAAAAATTTTAAAATCAACTTATAAGATCTCAGGCTATTTCACTTGGCACTAATTAGTTTTAAGATAGAATATAATCCTTCTTAATATGGTATCAAAGCTAGATCCTTGATCCAGTCATATTCATCCGCGTGCGACCCATCTCAAATTAGGTTCATTTGTATTCAGTCTTTTAAGTGTGTCATATTCCACGCATATTCGATCTTCCACGTGTGTCCCACGCGTGTTCAATCTTCCACGTGAGAGGGAGTGTTAGAATATAACACTTGTTCCATATCAAAAAATCAGAACTCTAACGCCAACTTATAAGATCCTGAGCTATTTCACTTGGCACCAATTAGTTTTAAAATAGAACCCAGACTTCTTAACACGTGGTATTCAATGTTGTGTTATAGTCTGAATCTCTTAAGCTTAATGATGAACATATTACCACATCATGTGACCAAGTTAAGATTCAAAATATTATCTAAATAAGTATTTAACCAATTAAGAGTTCATAAGGACTTTAGGACAGAGGATGGATATGAAGGCTATTAGATGAGGGACTGGTGGTTATGGATTTTTGCCTAGAACCAAAACTTATCCTAACTTTTGATCTGGTCCTGCTCCTCTATCTTCACTTCAGGAACAGAGGTCCTATGATAGGTAACAACAGGCACAAGAAACATGACAAAAGAGGATGTAACACCCCGATCCCTCTCGAGATCGGAGTTCCCGATTCCAATACCCAAGTCATGAAAAACGAGAAAAAACGGATGGAGTCTTCCCTGTTTATAGGGCTATCAGTTTACCTACAAGCAGTAACTTATCCTCAGAAACCACAATCCAACTCCAAGGTACAATCCCATTCACACAAGCATGCAAATTAACTAGGCAATCTAGTAAATCATTGAAGTTATTATAGCCCATTTACAGTTATTAACTCATACAAGAATACATGCTTTATTTTATATTACAACCTTTTAGACAATAGAAACATACACAAGGTTTCATAATCTCAAAACAAAACACATACAACCAGCAACTTGCATTTCCTGCACATAGCATCCAACCACAGCTTTCCCTGAAACATGTTAAAATGAGGAATGAGTAACCAGAGTTACTCAGTGAGGGAGGTGATACAGTAAACCAGGGTGTGTTTTCGTGAGATGCAACAAGATAATAACATTAATAACACAAATAAATAAGTTAATTAGACAAGTATTTAACCACGTATAAAAAGGATACGGTTCCACTTTGTCTTCAATCACGAGCCACGAGCCAAGATCTTCAAGCAAGTGTCGGCCAAACCCTTATTCCTCCAAAATGGGGTACTCCGGATGTACCCTGATCCTACGACCCTTTCTCCTGAGGTAGGTCCATATGCCCAGCAGGTGAACCACGCCTCTAGGGTAGTAAAGTATACTCAGCGAGAGAAATGGAATAGGTACCATGGTAGTCGAGGGAGCACGGCAAGCCCGATGCCGCCCGTGTTTCTCGACGCTACCATGTCAGAAAAGGTTATGCAACCCTGGGGCAAGATCACGTGAGGCAAATATATCAAATACCACATAAGAAGAACGACAATGTAGGCCGCCCTCGCAGTTAAATACAGATAACATGAAAAGACTCAAGATAGTAAGTAAATAACGCATATAAACTTATTAACTACTAAAAAATACAATCCAAAAACAGTAAAATAAGTTAAGATGCACTTAAAAGATAAAGACTCCCTCACCTTTTCCAAGCCTCAAGATGTAAAAATGACTTAGTTACTCCAACTTTCCTTGGGTTAGCTTGAATATGAATACCCTAGTTTTCATATAAGTATAACACTTTAGCAATTAACTATAGAAGGTTTAACAACTATCTTTCACATCCAAGAATTTATATTACATACTTTATTTCATTGTAACTTAATTAAACAACAAAGCTCTGTAACAACATAAAAGCATTTGCTAATATATAAAGTTAAGCTAACTATAACTAACCAAAATTGTACTTGGTGTGCTGTCGCAGGCAACCAAAAATAAAACATGTACTCCGAAAAATATATGTAGTAGCGTGAGTAAGGATCGTTCCCACAGAGAGTCTCTAGCCTAATTTGTGTTACGTAAACAATGTTGGGGAAGGGTTGATTATATAAAGGAAACTTAAGAAAAATTGCTGAATTTAAAAATATTGAATTTAATTAAGAAGACGAACCTTGGTTTAAGTCAACATCCACCATCGGAATCTTGTAACTGATCATTGATGCAAGTATATATCAATTCAAACTTTAAATATTCACCGTTGGAATTATTTTTCTATCTTTCCTTAGTTGTAGTTAATTAGAATACACGCGACCTAATTAACCCTAACCATTAAACAACCTCAGACACGCGCTAAATGTTTAATCTAGTAGCAGCCTTAAGAATTAGAGAGATCGATGAAGCTAAACAACACAAACACACGCGGTTGCATTTAATTTAGTTGAACGTTCTTCCTAAAATCTAATAATCTCTGACGCAGCAAATTATTAAATCTTAGTTGCTTCGCAAATTAGAGGGATCAAACAATTACGGATTTGATATCTAACTTAGCAATAGATTATAACGAATAATAAACTAGTTGGCCACCCTAGCAATTAAACGAAAGAATCATATAAATAAAACAGAAGAACATTCAATACTTAAAGCATAAATTGAACAGTAAAAACTAATTAGATCTCACAGTTCTTATGATTCCGAGGCTTCAATTTCCTTCAACCAAGAATAAAAGTTTAGCCACGCAGAGCCATGAAGAAATCTTGAAGGAGAAAAAGGGAGAGAAAAAGAGGTGGTCCAAATCTTATGATTTCTCCCTTTTTTTATAGTTTGTGA